>JAVTVY010040758.1:0-19638 GCA_036873755.1 Hanleya hanleyi | reverse complement strand
CAAATTGATCTCATATGTATGGCTCCACTTTGCCATGCGAGTAAGGTATACTCAAAGTTTGGTACCAATCCATACCTTGAAACTAGAGCTATCGCATGGACAACAAATGTTAATGGATGAATGGACAGAACGCATCATCGCATTACATGACCTCGTCTTCGACAGGCATATGAAAATGTGACTTTTAATGATTTCTTGATTTTGGGGTCACAGTGACCTTGACCTTGGCCTAAATTTTGGTACATGACAAACCGTCTCCCCTCAATTTCTCAATGGACACAAAAAATCATGATTTTTAACAATTTCACGATTTTGGGGTCACAGTGACCTTGACCTTTGACCTTGACCTACATTTCGGTATGTGACACAGTGTGTCCTTAATGTATCTACTGACACAAAAAATGTTATTTTTAATAATTTCCTAATTTTGGGGTCAGTGACCTTTGACCTTGACCTAATTTTTGGTATGCATCACTTCATTTCCGCCTATTGAATCCACTCACAAAAAATAAGAAATTTTTAATGATTTCCTGATTTTTCGATCACACTGACCTTTGACCTCTGACCTTGACCTACATTTAATATGCAACACATCGTTCCCCCTAGGGCATCCACTCACCAAAAATTAGAACTGTAGATAGAAAACTGTCAACGATCAATGATTTCCTGATTTTTGACAACAATGACCTTTGACCTCTGACCTCGACCTTAATTTTGGTACGCGACACATCGTCTCCACCTGGCATATCCACTTACAAAAAATTGCAACTGTGGATAGAAAACGTTCACAGATATAGACCGGACACGAACACTTCAGTGATTTCCTGTTTTTTAGGCCAGTGACCTTTGACCTGTGACCTCGACCTTCATTTTGGTACGCGACACATCGTCTCCCCGTAGGGTATCCACTCACCAAAAATTGGAGCTGTGGATAGAAAACTGTCCCAGATATTGACCGGACACGAGAACCGGACAGACGGACAGACGGACGGAATCCGCCATCCCATAATACGACCGCCTTTTGGGCGGGCGTATAATTAATAGATAAATGGGGTTTTTATGATATCAATATATATTTTTTTTATAATTACCACCTAACAAGTTGGGCCATTTTTGTATACTGAAATAATTCAGACAGTCCTGTGTGGAAGTTGGAAAAAGGAATTCAAAGTTCTTTTATGTATTGTTGATTGATTGAGATATAACAGCTTTCAGAGAGGGAAATAGTTGACACTCCTCACTGCATGTATATGAGAACTACATGTACAAGTATAAATGAAAACCAGTACCGGCAGCATTACAGAGTTTTACCTGATTACCTGAAGTATTACTCGTAAACAACTTGAATAAATCTAACATAATTTGTTCATGTATCCTGCCGGATACCTGAAAACATAATGATGGAAACGAGTAAACGCAATCAACGACACAAAATGGTTTTAATTACACAAAAGGTTAAAAAATACCTGAATTGGTAACAGTAGACAAGGTTCATAGAAGGTAACATTTACCCTGGTTTGTAAAAAAATTATAATATACTCAACACTGGGGGAAAAAATGACCCTGGTTTGTAAAAAATTTATATACTCAATTTGAGGGATAAAAAATGCCGATAAATTTTATTTTAACTCAATTTGAGTAAAAAAAAACTCAATTTTCCAGATTTCGGTTCGTAAAATTTGGACTTCTATGAATCCCTGCTTATTAATACAGTCCAGATAATTTCAGTACCCTATTTCTTCTAATATTTCGAACAGCATTTGTGGACTTAAAAGCAGAAAAAACACCTTTATGCCAACTAAGGCTAAAGACTGTGGCTTGGACATGTTATTCAACCCAAGAATTGAAAACACAGCTAGGGAAATTTGTAGAATATTAGCAGAATATCTCTCCATAGATGCCTGAAGTTAAGTCTGAATAATTAGAAGAAAAATGGTAATGGTTGGAACTAGACTTTGGTTCTGTGTATTTCATCCATGGGATTTCATCATAACCTTTCTCTAATTAGTAGCATACAGTTCAACCTACAATATATCAATCAGAAACAAAATGTACGTTCCATAAATTAGCTCACATGGAACCTAAACGGAACCAGAACTATCAGTTCTGTAAAATATTCTAGCTTGGAATATCGGTAGAGTACAATTTGAAATACAGTCGCAGAAGGCTGGATTGTTCTGGGATCCTGTGCCCTTGAAAGTTGAATCGGTGACCCCAAAATGCACATTTTATTCAGACTGGGTAACTCACATGTGAATTGCTAACATTGATGGGGCTCATCAATGTTAGCAATAGTTTCTGAGTCGGAACAAACCAGTGAAGATTAACCTGATGTAATTGAGCTCACATCTGTCATCACAGCAGCAGGTGAAATGAACATAATTAATACTGGCACCCTGTCAATCTCACCTGCCAAAGAGATGAAATCTACATGATTAACTCTAACACCACCAATGACCTTGTCAGTTTCACCTGGCACATGAGTTTCTACGTTTTGGGAGACTAAACTAAAACTCTGTACTTTTTATATTGTTCTTTGTTTTCAACTAACCTAATAGTCTTGTCAGTTTCAGCACACATTCAACTCCATCCTCTGTTGTTGCTATGATATGGCTTTGTTCTCTATTCTTAATTCTTAAAACATGTTGTATCTTGTACATGCATACAGACATTTATAGACAAGCTATTGTATAAGTCTATTGAATAAACAAACAGTTTTTTAAGCCAGAATTCCAATGGAAAATCTCCTTAAATTATTAACAAGGGAATGGAGTACGTATCCAGAGGAATTAGTTCTCATAGACCAATGTAGACATTCATGTAGATCTTCTTAGACATTAAACACTCTGCAGTTTAATGAAGCAGGTAAATAAGGTGAATAATAAGCTTTGTGTCTTTACCTGCACATGTGTATTACACAGTGAAGTCATGAGTGCAAAAATACAAAACAATGGCCACAGTCAACTAATCGCCTGGATAGATAGATAGAATTTTATTCAATCAGGCCATTATACAGGGCATATGATGAACGACTGTTGGTGTAACACCCTCTGATTGCATAAGGTCTAAAAATGTGGCATGCATGGGCATTCTTTCTTATCAAATTTATCGACAAAGGAAGTCTGTACATGTATCTCCAGACGAGAGATGAAAAATGCATCAAGTATGTCTAAAAGAAGGAACATTTGCACACATTACAACATTCTGTTTGGCTGTGACAACCTCACTCTACTTGGTTTATTAATGGATGATGACAATTGGCCAAGAGCCATGCACACAAAAGCTGTGTACCGCATTTCTAACCCAAAATGAGATCAGAGGGTACATCTGGAAGCAGGGGGTATACACTCTGATGCCATGAGAATGGGCTTGGATTGGATAAAAAAATCATCATGTGCAGACAGTTTAACCTGTGCTTTACACATTTTTAAAAAATCTTGTCAAATCAGACCTTCAGCAGGAAATGAAAGGCTTTAAGCATCTCGGCCCGATTCCAGTCACACTCTATAAACACCAAAAGATAATCGGATTGTTGATTCATTGGTAAGAACATCCTTACAAAATTTTTGATCCATACCAACAAACATTTACATGTAAACTGTATTCCATCAGAAAATCACCCCAGCAGGCAGAAATGAGCAAAAAATGGCGAAGTCCAGATTGCTTGTACATGTAATTAGCCAACACAATTTATCTATAAACACTGAAAGTTAATCAGATGGTCGACTCATTGGTGAGAACATCTCTATAAACGTGAGTTTTCTGCTCAAGAGATAGGACAACCTGTTGGATCAATGAATGGATGGACAGGAGAGAAGCAAGATGCCCCTTCTATTATGTAGAGGGGGCATAAAAATGTCCAGCTATCTTCCAAATTTGACAAACCAATAATTAATGTGGGGAGACCAATGATTACTTCTTCAATGGGATATATTCCATAATTTGATTCAGTTGAATGTCAGATTCGGTAGAATCTATCTCCCAATTTATGAAATGAAAGTGACTTGAAGATCAAAGTTGACTCCATATCCGGGGATGTGCTTTTCTTGGTCTGGTCAATAGCTCCATCATGAGAGGACAGTGAGTAATTCTGCTCTAAGGTTTCCTATAATTGACAGTGGGTGTCACAATTGACTGATAACTTAATTAAACCACAGCAGTAACAGATCAATGTGACAAGAAAGGGAAGGAAGTGTCACTGAAAAAGTGATTATCAACCTAATATTTCAGCAACTGACCTAAATATACTAAAAATTAATTTCTGATGCTCATTATAATTCTGAACTCTGGCGACTAAACTAATTTCCAGAAAAATGCAACACTATAAAACGCCTGTGCTGATTGGACCATAAATTGTCAAACAAAAGATCATTCTTTGTGATAACAGTTCTCAACAATCAAACAGATACTGGCCACGATAATCATACACATAAACTACTGGGAAAACCTCCATTGATATTAAAACAGCCACACCTACTTGATTGAAGGTTTTAGTGTAATAATTGCATGTATGTGAACTTTAATTACTACATATCGACAGGTAACATGATCTGTTAATAGGTGCCGGCTATTGTAAACTCTACAATCTCTACACCATTTTCACTGTCCAACATCCTACTATTGGGTATCAATGCTCAATTAATCACAAACCTAGTCTTTTCAGTCAGATTGGATGAAGATTTATTATATAAATATCATCCAATTACAGGAAAAGTGATATCATGTTATACCAGATTCCTCATCCTCTCCAAATACATACAGTCAGACATATCATTCATCTGTAACAAGAAAATCCATTTAAGTAGAAAGGGTGAGATTTTTTGTCGTACTACCATGATGATATCTGATGGTGTTTCCATTATGCAATATTCTTCTCATTATCTGCACAATAGGACTTAATTATACTTCTCAATCACTTCCAGATTTCTATCAATTATCATATCAATAGGCCTTGAGACTGGACATATGGCGATTTGGATCCATACATGTACATGTATCACAGAAAACACGAAAAAAAATATCATAAAATGATAGAGGACATTGATGAGCTGGCTTTTGCATTCCTAATTCCCTCATTTTGCCTGGGTATGTTGCTTTCTCTGTGAACATTCCATCTCACTTCGCTACGAAACTCATTAATTCGGAAATTGACTCTCCCTCTGTAATAGTGAATGCTGATTGTCACAGGCCTGTATATGAACACCTTTAGTTTTCCCACAAGCTGTTTGACCTCATTCAGTTGTTATCAGAACTAGTCACAGGAACACATGTGCCCCACCACACATGAATATATATTTTTTTTATTACATTAGAATAGTCAATGTCTAAAGATCCTACATGTGGTAACAGATCAGTCAATTCAAAATATTTCCAGTCTAATCTACAAAACAGGATAAACATAAAGTAGTAAAGATTGTTATAGGGAAGATATTACTCTCCCAGATTCTGTATGTAAAACTATTAGTTCTCTCATCGAATACATGTGCTTAATACATTTTTTTTAATATTCGAAACACCTAAACTCCTACTTTACACCAGGGCGAGATGAAAAACACTTTCTTTTTTGGGTACAATGTTTCATGATTGTTTACCTTTTTCTTACTCCAAATCAAGATGCTCCTTTGGATCAGTATAGGCGAAATATCCACAACTTGCATGAAACCTAACTGAAGACATTATCCCGAGACATGACAATTTAGTTTGGCATGATGTGGCCTTGACCATTTGACTCCCTAATCAACAGAGTTATATTGCGAGAATCTGTTTGGATTTCCATCAATTTTGATGAAAAGCAAGGTCTGTTCACAGCACACTGAATATCGGTGAAGCGCAACTCAAGATGTTTAGATAAAGTTAATAGTTATTACCCTTTGACTAATATAGTCGGGTGAAGGGGGGGGGGGGGATTAAAAAGTGAAATTCATAGGAATGAGCATTCCAGAAGTTCTGTGAAATTCAAATCTTACTTTTCCTAAGTTATTAATACCAGATTAATTCATTCTGAATACAGACACATGTATAACATGTATCAATTCAATAACATGTGCATCAATCATAGTATATGACAAGGTGCCTTCCTTTGATATTAACAAACTTAGAAATGTGGTCATATGAATCAGCGCACAGATCAAACCATATAGTCCTGGTTACTTCAGCTACATTGAGCAATGAATCAATACATGAATGCACACGACAGTAGTGGTGATTGAGCTTTTAGGAAAAAAATACATATAACAGCCTATGGACATTTAGAGTGTAGGAAAGTGGAAAATTACTCATTTAACCAGAAAATATCAATCAATATAGCTACAATAATTCCAATTTTCATCTGGAGCTTGGAAATGCCAAATGATACAGGGAACGAATGGGGCATAGAATGTTCTACATTGGGATAACAGGCAATGCAGATTGATGGTCAATAATATTAACAGAGCAATGTACATGTAGTGGTGTAACATTACCAGGTGTGGTTTACTGTATTTATAGCACTTCTATTGGAGAGATTGAATATCATCACACTGATCATACGTACATGTATATTCCCAAAGTGAGAAAGGAAAAAAAAATTTAATTACACACTTCTCTACTTGTGGGACTCGATCTTTACGCTTAGCGGATAAAGCTTTGCAAGCCTTTTAGACTCCATATCATCTACATGGAATATAAGCCCTCTATTTATCCCCCCCACCTCCCCCCTCAAGATATAAACAAAAAAATCGACCATAGAGGTCCATGTCCCCCGCTAGCAGCACCAGTTATGGTGTAATCCACCATAACTGGCGCTGCTGCTGTGGGGGCCATGGACCTCTATGGTCGATTTTTTTTGGTCAATGATATCTCATATCATTGATGAAGAGTATGATTTGAAAATGGAGATATCGCTGATGAGCTTAACATAATCTAATACAGCGAATGGCACCCATATTGGATAATGCACATGTATACATAAAACATAATACCAACTGTCCTCTCACCAATGTCCATGCACTCCCCAAGTTTGAAGCAGATTGGTTGAATCGTTCTAGAGTTATTGTCCAGACAAGATCTAAATGCTGAAAATCTAAGATGACTGATGGTGGCCATCTTGGATAATATCAGGGGTTTTTCTAGCCGTTTTTTCATCGTGGTTACCACGATGAAAAACAATATATATTGAGTTTCGCAGAAAATTTAAAATTGAGTTTTGATTAAAAAAATTGAGTTTTGCGATTTTTGCCGTGTGCGTGCTTTGCACGCACAAATTTTTTTTTGAGTTTCCCCACAACATACCAGTTGTCAGTTGATAGGTTGTTTCGCATGACCCGCCCTCATCAATATTTTGGAGATAAATAATGCCGCATGTATTAAGTAAAACGAATGAACCGTCACAGCGCGAGTCAGCGCGAAGGCGACTGAAGAGCCGCCATCTTGGTTCACATTCTTGGGGAAAGCCCTATGGCCTATTTCAAAACGAGGCACAGTCCTTTTCTAGCGAGGATTCCCTCGTGTCAAGCACGTGGCAGTAAATTTTAACCCCGGCACTTTTGACGGTCGCGTACCAAAGCCATCGTGGTTTTAGTTTATGGATCAGTTGTTTCCTCATCAACCAATTCATTTAACCATCCATTTATCTGATGAAACGCTTTTGAGCGAAGTGGTCACGTCTTCACTCCCGACAACAACAACGACAACACAGACTGTCGACGAATGACTCGTAGCTTGAGGACATACAAAATTCGTCGCCGTGGACAGAGAATCCCTATCTTCAGTCAGTGTAAAAGAAATAAAAGAAGATTTCAATAAGAGGTGACTCCTGACGTTGAAAATTCGGGTAATAAATTCTGCAGTTATCTTTATTATTGGTCACAAGTAAGAGTTTTTTCCTTTGATTTCTGTTTACTCAATGTGTGTGCATTTGAGTTTTACTGTCTACCATAATTATTTACATAATGTTTCAATTAAAGTAAAGCAAACTTAAAATGTCTCTTTAGAGAGAATAATTATTTCATAAATATTTTTTTCTGGCGATTTTTATGAGAGTATTTCAGAGTGTATAAATCTGTAAAACAGGAATGTGCCAGGTTATATATTCGATCACAATCTTCTCTGTTAACGGTAAAAAATTTAGCTTCAATAATTAATAATTATAGCATCTAGCATGTATGTTTTAGCATGAGGTCATGCTAAACAACCTATTAACTGACAACAGCCGTACTGTGGTTTGGTGTGGTTGTACCGGAGTGCACAAAACATGCATGTAACAAGTGAACGGCTGACTATCTTAGGCCGAAGTTTATATCTTGATCGACAATGCAGCAGCAAGTCTATATGTTGTTGTTGCTCTAAGAAGACATGTCGTGCTAATGTCCCCTTCAATTGTTGGATGATACACGGCATCCTGTCATGGTTTGGGCCAATGAGTTATCTCGTAACACTGAGTTATTTTAGCAATGTTGTTGTAGACTGTGATATAATTCATGTAAATAGAATTGTCAGTAGTTGTTTGTCTCTGAAGAAGTGTCGTAAACATATGACCAAACATATGACCAACCTCATTCCTGTAATTGGTGCGATGAAAAAGTTGGAAAAATTGAGTTTCATCATTTTTTTGATGAAAAAGGCAAAAATATTGAGTTTTGTAGAATTTCTTGCGCAAAAAAATTGAGTTTTCAACATTTTGAAATTGAGTTTATGAACAATTTTGGGCTAGAATAACCCCTGGGATTACACAGGTAACTGAAAAGCAATGACAACTGTCCTCTCACCGATGTCAAGCCAAACTGCAAGCTTGAAGTCGATCAGTTGAATTATTCTAGAGTTGTTGTCCAGACAAGATGCAACTGTTTAAAATGCAACATAATCCAATATCGCTGGTAGATGGCAGCCAAATTGGATTATGCTCGTTCATGAAACACAATCCTAACCAGGATCTCACCAAGGTCAAGGGACTCCCCAAGTTTGAAGTAGATCAGTTGAATCGTACTCCAGCTATTGTCCGGACAAGATCAAACTGCTTAAAATCCAATGAAATCCAATATGGCTGATGGCGGCCATATTGGATTAAGCACATCCTTGAAAAACAATCCTAATCCTCCTCTCAACAATGTCAAGGCACTCCCCACATATGAAGTAGATCAGTTAAATCATTCTCGGGTTATTGTTCGGACAAGATCCAACTGCTTATAATCCAATATGGCTGACGGCGGCCATATTGGATTATGTACATTGCTGAAAAACAATCCCAACCGTCCTCTCACCGATGTCAAGGCACACCCCAAGTTTGAAGTTGATCGGTTAAATCGTTCACGAGTTTGTCCGGACAAGAAAATCTAAGATCCAACTGCTTATAATCCAATATGGCTGACAGTGGCCATGTTGGATTACACACATTGCTGAAAAACAATCCCAACCGTCCTCTCGCCAATGTCAAGGCACACCCCAAGTTTGAAGTTGATCGGTTAAATCGTTCACGAGTTATTGTCCGGACAAGAAAATCTTACGGAATTACGGAATCACGGAATAACGGAATCACGGACACCGGTGAAAAATGTAATATGTATGAATAATGGTTTCCATAGGTATTCTCAAACACAAGATATGACTAAAGGCTTAGATGTAGCATTGAGCAAGATAAGAAATAAGTCAACATAAGTTAACATTGTCAGATGCCCTGTACACAAAATTAATTTCCCTTGACACAGGGTTGGACATCTTTTCTCACTTGTAATGTGACTATTAATCTTATATTCCAGTCACATAAAACAACACATCAGAATTAATGTAGGGAAACTGAGAGGCTCACCATGAGTGTTAGGCCTATTTGTTGATCTCCATAATTAATGTAAATAATAATTGGAATTCTATTCTGTTTTCTTTTGAAGATGTTGTCATGATTAAATTCTGAGCACATATGACAGTGTTAAAACCATTCAAAATCGCAAATTAGCCCTCTGAATATCAGTACTGGATTTCATTTCATCGAGGTATTGTTGTAAAAAAAAACAAGGTGGGAAAAAGCAAGCTATTTCAGGAAGGCAGACACTTGGGAGAGCTAATTTACTGACAAGTGAAATCAATCACATTTCAAGCATTTGTTGGCTGATTTTTTTCTCTCCAACACCACTTAGAATGGCTCTCAGGAAAATGAACAAACACGATGTTGAAGAGACGTTATGCTAAAACATATGATGGTCAATCCTTCATGGAGTCTTGATGCAGTTCAGATCTGTCACTATCAGCTGACGGCCTGTGAAACTACACAAATCCTCCACAAAGCAAGCAAAAATTCTCCAAAACTGCAGTAATTTTTTAGTTACAATTTAAGTGAAACCACTTTACCGAGAGGCCTGATACCAGAAAAAAGGTGTTATTTTCCAAACACAGAGTTTTGGTTTATAGATGTGAACAGGTCGGGAAAATGAGGGCTCTCCAGTTTTGTAGGTAAAAAGGTCGTTTTTCTTGAATAACTTAAAAATATTAACAAATTTGTATTTTTTGTCAATGGCCCATAAATTCATATATTTTTTCACATTGGTTTATGTGCTTTAGAGAAATTGTTGCCCATCTACTTCAGGAGAAAGAACGTGGTCTATTGTTTTTTTTAATTTGCCATTTCAAAAGTTCAAACAAGTTAATAACTAAAAATCCTATCAATGACAAAATGTGTTAATATATGTAACTATATATGAATTTATGCGCCATTTACAAAAAATAAATAAATAAATGCAAAAATTTTCATATTTCCAAGTTATTCAAGAAAAATGACTATTTTACCTCCAAAATTGGACAGCCCCCATTCCTGGTGATTTTCAAGTCCTAGTAATTTTCAAGAACCTCATACCTTGAGACATGACAATGTAGTTTTGAAAAGTATATTCAGATTATATGTAATTGAGTAAGAGCGAGTGAGGGAATATGATTTAACGTCGCTTTCAACACTATTTCAGTCATATCATGATGTTTGGTTTCTATTCCCTTCTACACCCGGAAACCACATGGGTAGGTAGGGTCCATTCCTTCAACACCCGGGACACCACGGGTGTGTTGAGTCAGAGATCATGATTTAATGTGGCTTTCAACAGTCAGTCATATCACAATGTTTTGGTCTTATTACTTTTCACACCTGGGATTTCACAGGTGCGGTCATCGACCGTTATTGTAATGCTCTGTATATCCAGAGTTGAGGTCACCGATTTGATTCCACTCTTGCCAACCTCCAGCACCTACCAATAACACATAGTTGCTTATTTTGTAAT
The DNA here is from genome assembly GCA_036873755.1 of Hanleya hanleyi. Classification (NCBI taxonomy): domain Eukaryota; kingdom Metazoa; phylum Mollusca; class Polyplacophora; order Lepidopleurida; family Hanleyidae; genus Hanleya; species Hanleya hanleyi. The sequence goes on along the minus strand of JAVTVY010040758.1, from coordinate 8,404 downwards.
ACCCAAATTTCAAGAAGAATAATTGGTTGAAATTTTGAAAACATTTATATACTCATATATATATTTCAACCATTCTTAAATACAATTGTTCTTTTTTTAAAGTCCATTCTCTAGTACTGTCAACAAATATCTATCAAACAAATATGCTCAGTGGTGGGCAATACTCCATGGCATATAATCATTTCAACCAATATCTAGGATGTGTGAGATGACATTCCAGGACTTAATTGCCAACCTGAAATCAGAATTTTAAATTCAAGGATTTAATAAAACTGTTCTCAGGGATTTCAGATAAACCTTTACTTGATTTCAGAAGCTCGCTGAAATTATCGCATGTCAGTGAACATCACTCAGACATATTTAACCCATCTCCACCCACTTCATTCTTTAGCCCTATTTCAATACAGACCAGACACGGTGATCGGTGTTTAAGCAACGATGGCTTGGGACAAGGATTAATGAGTAATCAATAGTGATCAATATGGGTCAGAAATTAACCATAAAACTCCATCGAGGGAACTTTGCAAATGCCGATCTTGAAAAGAATGAACGTTATCAGCTGATACATTGCCTGACATTATGCTCTGCTGAGTGGAAGAAATTGCGTATTTTTATTCAGGGAAGTTAATGCAAGAATAATGAGGGGAGATGTGGTTGTGTATTGTTGAAGGAGCAATCCAGCACGTAAAATACGCCTTTATTTACCAGTCCCCTTTCATTATGATAGACAGTTCCGAGCACAAAAACTCCAATTACCCATAAATAACAATACTGGAAATCTGAACAAAAAACTTAACTCACCCCATTACTGCTAATAATGTGAATATTTAAGTATGCTCAAAGAAAAGGAGTTGGAAACATCAAAAATTCATATCTAAATGTATAATGGAATTCACAGCTTCACGAGATTTGCAGAAGAAAGCTTAACCGATGAACGAACTTTTAACTAAAAATTAGCATGTGATTCTATTTATTAAATCTAAGGGTGGATGAATCAGACAATCAACAAAACATCCCCAGCTTTCGAGGACCTAAAATTTAGACTAATGCCAGGAATAATAATTATTTAAATAAAATGACAGTGAAAATCAGTAGGATATTGAAGTCAACAGTTGAAATGTCTGAGAGTTATGATCAAATGTGAGATGGTGATATTCCATTTTCCATAAAAAAACCTAATTAATTTGCGAAAAGAATTACAACAACATTATGTTGATCACCAAATTTAATGTCCAGTGACCAGCTCATATTAATTAGGTCATTGTTATAAGCATATACACGTTCATATGCTCATGCAATGTCATGACTTTTTTGTGTGTAGCCGCGGAACAGTAAACCTCGCTAAGGAAATAATAAAGACCATTGAGACGGCATTGATTTTATACTCAAGTTTATATGTGATGTTATCATGGTTATGCTCACATCATTTCCAGGCCGGAAGAGGCGCAATGTGGAAAATGCTTCCTCCCGTAGATTAATGCAATTTTCACTGGCAATAAATTCCCGGCCTGTAGAAAATCTCATCATTTCGCATGACTTTGTGAGTGGATTCAGATTACACAATTAATTTAAACATTCACCAAGCCTCAATAGGCAGGTTGCCTTTTTATTCTGCACAAAGAAAATACTACAAGTATAAACAAGAGTTCAAGGGCTTCAATATACGCCCGTATATCTGGAATTACACCGGTCCAATTTCAAGGTTGTTTAATGGCCTTGATCCCAATTGGTAGCTAGCAATCCAGAGAAAGGACTACGATTTTGTGCTTCTGAGAATGTAACATATATATCACATCTTATATTGAATAATAAACTAAAATAGGCTCAACTCTTGGTACATGTAACTAGGTGACCTTAAAACAAGAGCCGAGAGCTCACATATCCCATACTGAAGTCGACAATAGCCATACACAAGAAAATAGTAATTTTCCTTCAAATAGATTCCTTTCAGACGAGAAAATTTTTCATGAAGGAATAAAAATGTGAAGAAATTGACGAAGTAAACCGTTGTTCTTGAGTTAATAGGTTTAAAGTTAATAAAGGACCCATCTCCCCGTTAAGTTAGTAAATGCATGGTTTTTATTTCACAATGTCACTTTAACTGAATGAAGCTGTTTCTAACACGTATCAAACATGGGAGATCCATGATTCATGATCCAGTCCAAGTAAGGGTATTTATGATTCAGTCCAAGTAAGAGTATTTATGATCCAGTCCAAGTAAGGGTATTTATGATCCAGTCCAAGTAAGAGTATTTATGATCCAGTCCAAGTAAGGGTATTTATGATTCAGTCCAAGTAAGAGTATTTATGATCCAGTCCAAGTAAGGGTATTTATGATCCAGTCCAAGTAAGGGTATTTATGATTCAGTCCAAGTAAGGGTATTTATGATCCAGTCCAAGTAAGAGTATTTATGATCCAGTCCAAGTAAGGGTATTTATGATTCAATCCAAGTAAGAGTATTTATGATCCAGTCCAAGTAAGGGTATTTATGATTCAGTCCAAGTAAGAGTATTTATGATCCAGTCCAAGTAAGGGTGTTTATGATCCCATCCAAGTAAGGGTATTTATGATCCAGTCCAAGTAAGGGTATTTATGATCCAGTCCAAGTAAGAGTATTTATGATCCAGTCCAAGTAAGGGGGTTTATGATCCAGTCCAAGTAAGGGTATTTATGATCCAGTCCAAGTAAGGGTATTTATGATCCAGTCCAAGTAAGGGTGTTTATGATCCAGTCCAAGTAAGAGTATTTATGTCCAAATAATGGTATTTATGATCCAGTCCAGGTACGAGTATTTATGATCCAATCCAAGTAAGGGTCGTATTGGACCCAGTCCAAGTAAGGTTATTTATGATCCAGTCCAAGTATATGTAGAGTATTTATAATCCAGTCAAAAAGTATTTATGATCCAGTCCAAGTACATGTAGAGTATTTCTGATCCAATCCAAGTAAGGGTAGTATTGGACCCAGTCCAAGTAAGGTTATTTATGATCCAGTCTAAGTATATGTAGAGTATTTATAATCCAGTCAAAAAGTATTTATAATCCAGTCCCAGTAAAAGTATTTTGATCCAGTCTGAGTATTTATCCAGTATTTGCTGACAGTGTCAAGCCGAAAGTCACACAAATTACACTGACAATCATTGTTGCATCATTCAAACATTTGATCAGGGTTCAACAAAGACGGCATAACAATGGCATGCTACATGTACATCTTCATACAGAAGCTGATTTCTCCTTTCACACTTCTAAGCAGCCTTGATAGATCAGACCAACTAAAGCATTCACAAATCCAGGTGTAAATGTCATCTACAACCCTGAGACGAGCCTGCCCAATCACTGTTGTGTAGGATGATGTATTGTCTTAGTAGTGATGCCATTTCTCCTAATATGGCAGTAGGAGTGGCCAGATACATAGAACCGCCAGTGAATAACCCATTCATACCAAACATTTCAAAATTAAAATGGATCTGAGGTTAATGACATTTCATGTCTATATTAAAAATTCTATTGAACAGAACAGGTGGGTTCATATATCAAAGCTAATTTTAAGATGTATGAAGATGGGCATAATGATGCTATACACTTCCATTGTAGCAACACTATACAAGATAGACAGTGGTCATGGTTGTGCCACCTTGTGAGTATGCACAGTACTATAACTTTGACCAGTTAACAACTGATCTATTACTCATGTCAAAAGGCAGGCCGAGTATTGTATTCAAGATTTTCATGCTGTTCAAATAAGTATCTATAATTAAAGCATGACTGAGATGATGTATTCAGGGTTGGATTGTGACAGTATCTAATACTACATGTTGTAGATACTATTAATCTGTAGTACACAATGGAGGACATCAGCTGGTTTTAATGGGTAGCATAATTGATAACTTTGCACCAACTTCAGCAGTCCACTGTATTAAATACTGTCCAATGATGAGAAGACGAGAATAAATGCATGATACCCTGGGGCCTCATCTTTCTTGTGATAAGGTCACAGGGTGTCTCAACCAATCTCACGGGAAGTTAATATATTAGTTATCAGAGACAGAAGGAGAGAGAAAATCTGGACTAGACAAGAGTCAGGACATGAAATGACTAAAAACAACACTTTCATTGATCCATAGCTAGATTAAAGGAGAATGATTATATAATTGTACAGATACAATCGTACATCAATATGTGTACATGTACCTGGTCAGTCACACTAATTCATTTCATGTAAATATGTTCACCTTATTTAACATTAGCTTGTCCTTATACTAGTATTCAGCATGTGTTTGTGAATGTAAATCCCTCTCCACTTGCTTATATCATGTATATAGCTCAGTCAAAGACTTTGGGTTAAAACTGCAACATCAGCATCAAAATCTCAAGAGATAAGCTTCATGTTGTTTGCAAAAATTATCACTGCTGAATAACTGATCACCTATATTCCCAAAGAAAGTATAAGTATAAGATAGCATGAACATATTACCAGGTTACATGTGCTATCACCATCTATTGTCCAAGTGACAAAGACAACCATAGCTGTACATCTTTATGCATCCTTAACCTAGTAATTCTCAGGGAGCACCTCAGGCAATATTGTACTTGTGTTTAATCAACTCTGGGGACCATAATCATATTCATTATTATAACTTATAAATGACCGGCAGTATGACGAGTTGACTGGAGTATGGAGCATGTCAGCCCTGTGAGATTATAAGACACCTCATCTTGGAGTATTGATCCATTACCATTGATCACAATTTGATTTCCTTCATACATACATACATGTACATGTTCACACTCTCCCGTGGAAGGTTCTCACAGAAAAACTAGTCAGCTATGTCAAAACCATGAAATATAGATATGGCCTCAGGGCAGAAGGTGCCAAGATTGAATCCGATGTCATTGCGGTTTCTTTTGTCTCTGAAATAACTTTATTGATCTTATAAGCTGAATGTCTTGAAAAGTAGTGTACCATGCCGTAGAGGCTTTTGTATAGCGTAATAATATGTAGGACTCTAAAAGCACCTCAATTACATGGCTAAGGAAATGAACGGATGTATGTCTACGTCAAACTTCATCCTTGCTCTGGGGAAAAGTCACTTTGATATTTCATCAACTGATGGAATCTACAGCATTGTGACCATCAGCATGGTATAGATATTACTTCCATGTGCATTCCAGGCCTATAACCCATTATTTGTTATATACTCATGATTGAAGGAGAAAATGTCTCACACACTACTAAAACACAAAATAATTAACTTACATCATTAACTTCCTGACGTAAAAACATGGGGCACAGTACAAATCAATACAGGGTTCTCTTCTTATGTTCACTAATGACACTGTGCTGGGGCAATGTACAATTAAAGTCTGTAAAGTGTATTACATGTACATCAATATGCAGAGAAAGGACCCCAAGAACTTAAATAACAGACATAAATATATTATAGGCTCGCACATCAGTAATTATTTCCAGGTACATGGCGACATGCAGGCTCTTGTGTTTAGCCTCTGAGAACCTGCAGGGCATGAGTACAGCACACAGGGTACAAATTACAGTTCAGTAAAATTATTACAAAAAAAACCTGAGAGCCATCAGAAGATGCACCAAGAGGTAAATGGCGCATGCCCATGTCATTTTTCCGGACGTCACAAAGGCAACGTCATAATGTAACTACGTTATAATTGTTCATTTTATGATGCCATGTCTTCTTTACCTGTTGGAGCACTAGCGCCACCTAGTGTGGCTGGCAATCCCCATTGTCGAGGTGAATGTTGTAACAAAAAATACCTCGGCAATGTTTAAGACAGAGTTAATGTGGATAATTTTGATGCCGTAAAATATTTACCAGAGCTAAGATACAATGCAGATCTCTGTACATAACAATTTGAATGCATTGTAAGTGGTTTTCTACAGTGTCAAGAAAATCATCCACATTGAAGTCCAATAAAAACACTTTTATTAATTCGCTAAGTTAGCTATATACATTACCTGTGGTTTCTTTGGTCCTGTTGTTGATGTCAGAGGAATAATTTACTCACCAACTTACAGTATGCATGAAGGACTGAAATATAAACTCCATAAGCAAACAGAAAATTGCACACAGGCCTGAAATCTACATGAGTGTGAACCAGGAAAATGATGTATATAAGCAGAGTAAGCTGAAAATAATGGGTTTGATGAGAACGGGACTGGTAGGGGGGTGAACAGAAAGAACCGGGCCGAGCAATGGGGATTGTATACTGTCACATGTCATTACATCTATATACATCAATAAAGTAATACGATGAACCCTAATTATAACGACATTCATTACAACAGGAACTTCATTATTACGACAAATTTCACAGAAACAAATGTACCTAAATACATTTATTCTCGGTTCGTTATAAGAACAAATTCATTATAAAGACAAATTTTACCGAGACAAATGTGGTCGTTATAAAGAGGGTTGACTGTATATAATAATTCATGCACATCTCCCTAGTATAATCCGTGGCGTGTCCGACTCCTCCTCCTACTCCTCCTCCTCCGCTTTACTCACTGCACAGCGTGGCGCGGGATAGGGTGGGGCGAGAGACCTGGGGTTTTCGCTACCTGAGATTCCATGGGCCAGGCTTGCACCCTACAGTAGAATGGGTCGACTGCGCATGCGCGATGAGTAGTATAGAAAGGGCACGCGATCTCCCTATCCCTATAAACTAACCCATGGGGGTGAGATAAGAATAAGAGTATTAGTCGAGGCCTCAATAACTATGAGCGATATCAATATATTATCACAGGAAACATGTTTGCATTGCTTATTCCTAATACAATATATGGTACCTGGAACTGAAAATACTAATAACCAGTTTGTATGCAGGGTTACTGGATATGAAGAAGAATTATAATGTTTGTCTTACCTCGTCTCTTTCTCAGAGGGTGTAGTATCACAACTGCTGCCTATACTCGACTCTTCAGACTCGAGGGAGTTAAAACTTTTACAGTTAGCTTCTCTCGTTTTTCTCTCCTCCCATTGCGCTCTCACCTCATCGGCGGCCCGGCGTTTTAACTCCTCTAGTCTCTTACGTTGCTCCTCGATCACTGTGTTACCTGAAATTAGGACACAAAATCATCAGTAAGACAAAACAAAATCTGCATGCTTACAAACTGTTTACTATAGAGCAAACAAAAATGCTTTGCCCAAAATTGATTGCGGAGAGAATTAAATTCCATACAATTAAAATCACAAGACATTCACATTGTCTTACTGAGGACTACAATAAGCCTTGGTAGAGGTGAAAAACAAAAACATGTTCATCATTAGAGACGAGAAACAAAAACATGTTCATCAATTAAATCTTAAGTCATTCATGTGATTTAAAATCCAAGTAATCATCACTCATGATCATGGAAACAGATGAAACGATTTGGTGAAACAGTCCTGACTATTGCCGAGAATAATGCATGGTGTAAGTACTAATGTAGCAAGGTGTGAAGTCTTGTATGTAATGGATCATGCCAAATTAAAGTTCTATCACTCTGTTGGCTGTGTTAGTCCTTGATCTTATATTGATAATTACATTAATTATTGATGACAAACTCAAGGTTAACTAACAGCATTCTTTGAATTTTCACCTCTAAGTTTGATGGCATGGATGCATAATCATGGGATTGAAAGGAAGATAAAATGACATCAGGTTTCCTGAACGTTTCCCAATTTCAGTCTTGAGAGACCCCCATAATTTCTTGTGTTAACATGTACCCAGCTCTGGAGCACCTGCTACAGACTGACAAAGATTACCTGTTGTCTGGTCAAGACAACCCGCAACAGGTTACCTGAGACACTATTATAGCACAAGCCTAGATGATGATATGGACAAAAACACCACTCAGTTCTTCAGTTCAATGGAAGCATCTTGAAATGATGTTTTATCAATCACTAAATTACTCGTGGATATCTTCTGCACCTTGGAGATCATGAATTGTTGTCACATCGTTAGCCATCAAACAAATGAATAATTTCTAGTCTAGTCCAACATTTCTTAGTTCAAACCTACCTTGTTTCTCTAAGAGAAGAACCCTATTTTTCTCTACTTCTTGTAACGTGGAAGACATTTTTCTTTCAGGTGACAAGGAGTCATCGTTGAAATCAAGCTTAAAGTTCTCTCTCCTTGGCATTGTGTTATTCTTTTCTATGGAAGATAATTTTGATGTATCAAAGCTTGGCACGTCGACTGGAGCAGGCTTTTCCTACAAATTAATTGAAACACATGACATAGTTGATTGCTCATTCATTTGTGAAATCTCTACCTCAAATATTCACACTGATGCTGGTATACAAACTTAACACTCAACACCATATATTCTGACCAGAAATTATAAGAGTTGCCTCCCCTTGATTAACTCCAGTGGCACTGCAACTGTTCT
>JAVTVY010040757.1:0-18901 GCA_036873755.1 Hanleya hanleyi | reverse complement strand
TATCAATTATGTCATCATGCTACCCTATGGTGATATCAGTAATGTCATCATGCCTCCATATGGGGATACCAGTAATGTCATCATGCCTATAGATATGGTGATATCAATTATGTCATCATGCTACCCTATGGTGATATCAGTAATGTCATCATGCCTCCATATGGTGATATCAGTAATGTCATCATGCCTATAGATATGGTGATATCAATTATGTCATCATGCTACCCTATGGTGATATCAGTAATGTCATCATGCCTCCATATGGTGATATCAGTAATGTTATAATGCCTCCATAGGGTGATATCGGTAATGTTATGCCTCCATATGGGGATATCAGTAATGTCATCATACCTCCATATGCTGATATCCGTAATGTCATCATGCCTCCATATGCGGATATCAGCAATGTCATCATGCTTAGCCATATGGTGATATCAGTAATGTCATCATGCCTCCATATGGTGATATCAGTAATGTCATCATACCTCCATATGGGGATATCAGTAATGTCATCATGCCTCCATATGGTGATATCAGTAATGTCATCATGCCTCCATATGGGGATATCAGTAATGTCATCATGCCTCCATATGGGGATATCAGTAATGTCATCATGCCTCCATATGGGGATATCAGTAATGTCATCATGCCTCCATATGGTGATATCAGTAATGTCATCATGCCTCCATATGGGGATATCAGTAATGTCATCATACCTCCATATGCTGATATCAGTAATGTCATCATGCCTCCATATGCGGATATCAGCAATGTCATCATGCTTAGCCATATGGTGATATCAGTAATGTCATCATGCCTCCATATGGGGATATCAGTAATGTTATAATGCCTCCATAGGGTGATACCAGTATTGTTATAATGCCTCCATATAGGGATATCAGGAACGTCATCATGCCTCCATATGCTGATATCAGTAATGTCATCATGCCTCCATATGGGTATATCAGTAATGTCATCATGCCTCCATATGGTGATATCAGTAATGTCATCATGCCTCCATATGGGGATATCAGTAATGTCATCATGCCTCCATATGGTGATATCAGTAATGTCATCATGCCTCCATATGGTGATATCAGTAATGTCATCATACCTCCATATGGGGATATCAGTAATGTCATCATGCCTCCATATGGTGATATCAGTAATGTCATCATGCCTCCATATGGGGATATCAGTAATGTCATCATACCTCCATATGCTGATATCAGTAATGTCATCATGCCTCCAAATGCGGATATCAGTAATGTCATCATGCTTAGCCATATGGGGATATCAGTAATGTCATCATGCCTCTATATGGTGATATCAGTTATCATTATGTCATCATGCCTCCATATGGGGATATCAGTAATGTCATCATACCTCCATATGCTGATATCAGTAATGTCATCATGCCTCCAAATGCGGATATCAGTAATGTCATCATGCTTAGCCATATGGGGATATCAGTAATGTCATCATGCCTCTATATGGTGATATCAGTTATCATTATGTCATCATGCCTCCATATGGGGATATCAGTAATGTCATCATACCTCCATATGCTGATATCAGTAATGTCATCATGCCTCCATATGCGGATATCAGTAAAGTCATCATGCTTAGCCATATGGGGATATCAGTAATGTCATCATGCCTCCATATGGTGATATCAGTAATGTTATAATGCCTCCATAGGGTGATACCAGTAATGTTATGCCTCCATATGGGGATATCAGGAACGTCATCATGCCTCCATATGCTGATATCAGTAATGTCATCATGCCTCCATATGGGGATATCAGTAATGTCATCATGCTTAGCCATATGGGGATATCAGTAATGTCATCATGGCTCTATATGGTGATATCAGCTATCATTATGTCATCATGCCTCCATATGTGGATATCAGTAATGTCATCATACCTCCATATGCTGATATCAGTAATGTCATCATGCCTCCATATGCGGATATCAGTAAAGTCATCATGCTTAGCCATATGGGGATATCAGTAATGTCATCATGCCTCTATATGGTGATATCAGCTATCATTATGTCATCATGCCTCCATATGTGGATATCAGTAATGTCATCATACCTCCATATGCTGATATCAGTAATGTCATCATGCCTCCATATGCGGATATCAGTAAAGTCATCATGCTTAGCCATATGGGGATATCAGTAATGTCATCATACCTCCATATGCTGATATCAGTAATGTCATCATACCTCCATATGGTGATATCAGTAATGTCATCATGCTTAGCCATATGGGGATATCAGTAATGTCATCATGCCTCTATATGGTGATATCAGTTATCATTATGTCATCATGCCTATATATGGGGATATCAGTAACGCCATCATGACAGACTCCAAATAGGGATATCAGTTCTGTCATCACGCATCCATATGGTGATATCAATAATGTTATGCCTCCATATGGTGTTATGTTATTGTCATCATGCCTCCATATGGGATATCAGTAATGTCACCATGCCTCCATATGGGATATCAGTAATGTCATCATGCCTCCATATGGCGATATCAGTAATGTCATCATGCCTTCATATGGTGATATCAGTAATGTCATCATGCCTCCATATGGGATATCAGTAATGTCATCATGCCTCCATATGGGATATCAGTAATGTCACCATGCCTCCATATGGGATATCAGTAATGTCATCATGCCTCCATATGGTGATATCAGTAATGCCATCATGCCTCCATATGTTGATACCGGTAATGTCATTCATTCATGTGGTGATATCAGTAATGTCATCATAACTGCATATGTACACATTAATGCTCTGATAAATTAAATCTATCGATATTATTACAATGTTCCACTTCTGTACCATTCATTTCAATCAATTTAAATCACCGTTAATTATTAATTAATTTATTACATTGCCATAATTAGTAGAGGGCTTATCACATTTACATGAAGTATTGAAAGCGTTAATTTACTCATTGTTTGAACAGACAGAGTTGAAGTGTTATCTAGATTTGATCTTACCCAAGGGATGTAGGTCTTTCACTGCTTGGCCAGGATTCATCAAATTTCAAGGATGAATCCTTTGGGCTTTCTCCCTGCCCGGGCATTCGTCCAGAAAACTGATGTGTACCGCTGAGAAACATTTCCTCTGACGGACTTCTGTCCATGTGATGGGAATCAACAGTTCTCTTATCTGCTCTCAGATTGGGACTTAGCACAGTCTACAGACATGACAGAGGTATGAAAAAAAAACTATGATAATAACATCTGATAACAGCTATCAAACTGGAACACGGAATAGTGGATTCTATTTTTCTCAAACTGTATCTTCGTGTCAGCTGATAACATTAAATAAATTCAACCAAAGTGAGAATGATATTTCAGGTTGTTTTCTTGTCTGAGGCTTCATTTCTTCTTAAGGTTTTATAATAGCTAAAGTAACATTAAATTACAGTGGCTCTGTTTCTGGTGATCAGTGGCGTATATGTGGTATATTCAAAAGCTCCTGGTTACATGTTTGCATCTGTAATTGGTTGAATTATGGATTTGAATAAAAACAATCCAACTAACAACCTAGCACAGGGTCCTCAGGTTCCGATAACTAAATGCAAATTAAATATGTGGTATATTCAACAGCTCCTGGTCACATGTTTGCATCTGTAATTGGTTGAATGGTTGATTTGAACAAAATTTTATATAACCATTTGATTCTATCATGTCTATAGAAGCTGGTATTATATGATTAATCAAAAGGAAAACCAGTTGTCTGCTATGGTACAGTTATAGTGCAGAAGATGTTATCAATACTAATATTGTACCTTACGACTCTGTACACAAAGTTTTCACCAGTGGGTTTTCACCAGCTTAGGTGATTATCTGTAATAATTGCCGTGTTAACTATTATCAACATCCACCCAGACTGAGTGTCACTGCAGGCCTTGCTTTTCATTGAAAAGCAGATTCTCACAATATAACTCCACCAGAATTCCATCAGACATGCCAGAACCATAGCTTTCATTTCTATACATTGCTAAAATTGTCGATGCCATGGCAATTGGATTCCCAGATTCCCGTGGAAAAGCAAGCCCTGCACTGGAGTGTGAAACAACATACGTTATATCAAGACCTTTCCACTGGACAGAGGTAACATATGAATTATGAAGTAGCTATTACTTTCATCTTTGCTAACATTTTATTGATGCTTTGTTTTCAAACCTTAATAAAAATAAGTATAGTGACCATTAAAATCCAATCACCCTCAATTTGGCATGTTTGGTAGACAAAAAATAAATAAAGGATAGTGCCACGGCAGTGTAGCTCATCTGGCTGTAACTGGCGAAAGTAGCTGTAAGAAATTTTTACTAAAGAACTGCAACAGATGAGGTTCTAACTTGTGTTGTTCCCCCTGAACACTAAATGATCCATGCAGTAATTTCATGAGATTTCATGATAACAAAGTTTCATGGGAAATTCAAGATGTGGCCATATTGGATTTTCGAAATGGACCAAAAAAGGTATCTTGCACAACTGGACCACAAGGGGAACCTGTGTACCCAATTTGACAAAGATCCATGCAGTAATTTCCTGAGAATTCACGATAACAAAATTTCATGCGGAAATTCAAGATGGCCACCTGGTGGCCATATTGGATTTTCAAATCGGACCAGAAAAAGGTATCTTGCACAACTAGACCCCAAGGGAAACATGTGTATCAAATTTGAGAAAGATCAATGCAGTAGTTCCTGAGAAATCGCGATAAAGTTTCATGGGGAAATCCAAGATGTGGCCATATTGGATTTTCAAATAAAATCACAAAAGGCATCTTGCACAACTAGACCCCAAGGGGAACCTGTGTACCAAATTTGAGAAAGATCCATGGAGTACTTCCTGAGAAATCACGATAAAGTTTAAAGGGAAATCCAAGATGGCCGCCTGGTGGCGATATTGGATTTTCGAATCAGAGCAGCAAAGGTATCTTGCACAACTAGACCCCAAGGGGAACCTGTGTACCAAATTTGAGAAAGATCCATGCAGTAGTTCCTGAGAAATCGCAAAATAACAATGTTTCATGGGGAAATCCAAGATGGCCGCCTGGTGGCCATATTGGATTTATGAATCAGACCACAAATGGTATCTTGCACAACTAGACCCCAAGGGGAACCTGTGTACCAAATCTGAGAAAGATCCATGCAGTGGTTCCTGAGAAATCGCGATAAAGATTCATGGGGAAATCCAAGATGGCCACCTAGTGACCATATTGGATTTTCGAATCGGACCGAAAAAGGTATCTCGTACAACTAGACCCCAAGGGGAACCTTGTTGATAATAGTTAACATTGCGCAAGGCTTGATTTTAAAGGTGAACTGCAAAGCTTTTAATTTTATCTAAACTGTTGCTTATATACATCTTGTCTTATGTGACATAACTTTTATACGTTTTTGGGGCAAATATAGTTTGCAAAATTGTACTAATAACAATATTTAAGTTATCCTGTTATAAATCCGTCTTGAAAACTTGCATCGCTTGTCTCTCTTGGTTTGTAGAACGTTATGACGTTATAGTGGTCCCCTTCAGTCAAGTTTTATTCAAATGTGACGTCATGCTACGTCGGATGAATGAACGGGGACCACTATAACGTCATGACGTTCCAAAAACAACGGGAGGCAAGCGACGTTTTTAAAAGTTCTGGCTCTCGGTATAAGTTTTGACTTCTCATATACCCAAAATAAAACAATAACCCACGGAACTCCTACCACACATAATTGTAACAACTATAGAAGTTCTTGTTTTATGACATTTTAACAGAACATTGGAAAGCTTTTCAGTTCACCTTTAAGAAAGTCTTTGATACGATCAATCACAAAATTGTTCTGGAAAAACTTGAACTTTACAAACTTGATGTGCATGCTCTGAATTGGATGGAATCATATTTCAATGAAAGGAAACAGTCTGTTAACATAGACGATCACAGGTCTGACCCTCTCTTAATACATGCTGGGGTACCCAAGGGGTCCATTCTTGGGCCCCTAATATTCATTATCTTTGTAAATGACTTGTTATTGTGTGATCTTTCAAGCACCATTGTATATGCTGATAATACAACTGTATATAACCATGCCACAAGTACACCTGAATTAGAAAGACTGATCAGTGTGGATCTGAAGGTCATCGAAAGATGGTGTCACCAAAACGAAATGTTTATTAACATAGATAAATCTACCACCATTCTTCTCACAACAGCACACAACCTAAGGACACTAAATCAAGACATTACGGTCAAAATTAATGGTACCGAATTACAGACTGTTGACCAAGATAAGATATTGGGTCTCTGTATTGAACAGTCACTCAACTGGCAGACTCACATTGACTCTATTTGTAACAAGATCTCTTCCAAACTTGGTGTTCTTTACCGTAATAGACATTTACTGAGAAAAGATGCCAAAATAATGTATTATAATGCTTATATCCTTCCTCACATAGACTACTGTAGCACAACCTGGGCCAATTCATCCAATTCTCAGATAGATAGAATTTTTAAACTACAAAAGTGAGCTGCTCGAATCATACTGAATGCACATTATTTAACTCCAACAAGCTCACTTCTACAACAATTAAACTGGCTTAATGTGTATGATCGAATAGAATATCAGAAAGCAGTCTTCATGTATAAAATCACCCACAGTCTATGCCCTCCATACCTCAATACTCTATTCAAATATGTTCATGAAGTAAACTGATAGAAACCTAAGATCCTCCGAGAACAACAACATATACCTACCACGACCAAGAACAGAATATTTGAAACAAAGCATGCAATACAATGGAGCTAAGGTATGGAACTCTCTTGATAATAACCTGAAAGAGGCACCCTCTCTTTGGGCCTTCAGGTCCAGACTGACAAAAATGTACCAGTGTAAAAATAAGTTAGTACAAGGGGTATAAAATATGCCAGGATTTTGTGTAACTATAATATTATTCTTAACGTTATCGTACATACATGTAGTCTAGCTTGCGATTGTGGGATTATTCTCCTGAGTGAGATGTTTAAATATTTATTTGACCACGTTGTTGTACAGTATTAACTATGACATTTGATATTTTGTACACTTTTGTTTCGGAGGGCCTCTAGGAAGAACAGTTTATAACTGATTGAGTTACCCTCAATAAATAAAGATTATATATATATATACCTGTGTACCAAATTTGAGAAAGATCCATGCAGTACTTCTTGAGAAATCACGATAACAATATTTCATAGGGAAATCCAAGATGGCCGCCTGGTGGCCATATTGGATTCTCGAATCGAAGCAGATAAGGTTTCTTGCACAACTAGACGTCAAGGGGGGACCTGTATACCAAATTTGAGAAAGATGCACGCAGTAGCTCCTGAGAAATCGCGATAACAATGTTTCATGGGGAAATCCAAGATGGCCACCTGGTGGCCATATTGAATTTTTTAATCAGACCACAAAAGGTATCTTGCACAACTAGACCCCAAGGGGAACCTGTGTACCAAATTTGAGAAAGATTCATGCAGTAGTTCCTGAGAAATCATGATAAACTTTCATGGGGAAATCCAAGACCCAAAGGGGAACCAGTGTTACAAATTTGAGAAAGATCCATGAAGTAGTCACCCAAAAATAATGACAAGCTTTCACTGGCAAATTCAAGATGGCCGCCATGGCAGCCATATTTAAAATCAGATCGACACCGCATGAACAAATTCTGGTGTACTCATTGGGAGGAACATGCATGCCAAGTTTCAGCTTAATCGGCCAAGCGGTTTCAGAGAAGAAGATGTTTATGGACGACGGACGACACACGACGGACGATGGACAATCAGGCCATGACATTAGCCCAGATGAGCTAAAAATTTGATCACCTTCTGGAATCATTAAAACAATGAAAAAAATACTGGATTTGCATGATTTTGGGCCATTTTGTCAACTTCTGTTAAATGCGATCCTAATAATTTAGCAGGTCTTACTTTTCATTGAATGTTCAGGAATGCAGACTGATTAGGCAATCCCTTCCCGTGGGAATCAACAAGAATCCAAATCTATGTTTCCACAGATTATTCAAACTTGACCATGTTGATAGGAATCCATCCACATATAAAGTAAGCCTTGATTGAATGATTGGAGAATGTATCCTTATTCAATTTATCAATACATGCAGAGTAAATATGTACATGTACAAGTACATGACAATCTTAATTTCATGGTGTTTGTCCAGAACTGGCTACAGTTGCACTACATGTGGACAATAATGGGTGCAATATGTCACCTTCTTTACTGCTTTGGACAGTTTCTTTGGAGAACCTGGGTGGTAGAAGGCTTTAGGCAAAGGGGGTTCTTCAAAAGGGTTCCTGAAAATAAATGGTAAATATATTATATTATGGTAATTATCGGGACATTTTGGCACAAAATGGACCACTCTCAAGGAGCACACAGTGACAAGAATTATAATAGGTCAGAATACCAAGGACACTATAAGTTCAAGCCATAATTACCACCATAACCACAGGCAGAATGTCAAGCTGATAATAAAAAGTTGATTTTAACACAGCTGAATGGTTGGTTTTACCTTGAAGTTTGTTTTAAAGTTTGAAACATGAGATTGCTATGTATGAAGTCATTCTAATTTCAATTTGAAAGAATGCCTTCACATCCATGAGTCTCCATTTCCAAATGTTTATACTTCGAGAAGTTCTTAATTTTTCATTCAATTGATTTTATTCACACAGTTGCCTGTAGCTGCCATACTGGAACGTCGCAGTGACGTCGAATCTCGTGGAATTTCGACTTTCCAACTTCCGGTATTAATCCCATGATGCCGTTCTGTAACATAGCCGTGCCCTGGTCAGATTCAATGTGGGGAAGGATATCCTCCTTCTCAGCACACAATTGATAGATATTCATTGCATTTTTCAATAAGAAAGAAAATTAAATGATCGGAATGAAGGCTCGCTATAAATTGTGCATTGGGGATGCATTTTAGGCGCGCGATAGAGAGCGGAAGCGATCGCGCCCCTCAAAACACAAGGTCTGCAATCCCTACCTTCCATTTAATTTTCATGGACACTGACGGATGCACAGTACATCTTGAGATAGAAGTCAGATAAAACGTCATCAGTTTTCAACACCACTGTCAAAGTCAACAGGAAAATATCATTTTAAATATCATGAAAATATGACACATTCAAACAAAATGCTATTTCGATATATTATCATGGTGGATATGATAATATTGAGAACAATTAGATTTTGGTTGGAGGTGTCATTTGTTAGATATTTAGGGAATTCCCTGTTAAAATGTACCCAGACAATATAAAAACAGCCACATGCCCATTTTCAAAGGTTTATCGACGCGGTTTTACGTCATTTTTGACTGTGTGAAATGAGCTCCCTTTGTTGATTTGAAGAAATAAATTGTTTGCTTCACAAATGTGACAGCAAGAGGATTTTTTTTTTTTTTTGCATGTGTAACCCCCCACTAGCTAAATAATATATAGATATAGCCCTCACGAGTATGAGGGCTATAGGTCGGCCCCAGTCACCTCCAGCGAGGATTTTAGATAATTTTATGACGAATCACCCATCTCTGAAACTGCCGTACATCTAATCTCTATACCCTCCTGCGCACTATTTTAAAATCTTGCGCACTATTGTGAAATAGTGACGCATATATCGCCGTCTGAATTTTCTAGTCGAAAACTTCAACTCTCTACGCGCCATGTTCAATTGCAAACAGCCTAGCACACATATACCGTGACGTCACCAACATGGCGCGTAGAGAGTTGAAGTTTTCGACTGGAAAATTCAGACGGCGATATATGCGTCACTATTTCACAATAGTGAGCAAGATTTTAAAATAGTGCGCAGGAGGGGATAGAGATTAGATGTACGGCAGTTTCAGAGGTGGGTGATTCATAATAAAATTATCTAAAACCCTCGCTGGAGGTGACTGGGGCCGACCTAAGCCCTCATACTCGTGAGGGCTATATTATTTAGCTACCCCGACACCTTTTTTTGTGTGAGCAACAGGGGTTTTGCTGCTCGGCTATCACCATATCCGGAATACCTTCATTCATGTCATTGTATGAAATTCCCACCTATTTTGCCGCAATAGAGTTGTTCAAGGATCCCAAATTGAATGTGATTACTTATCCGTCGAAAAAATATATATCCAATTATAATCATTTACACTACCATTACTCACTGTTGAAATTTTTCACAGCTGCCGTAATTGCTTCATCTGAACATGTTGTACTGGTATTATGTTTTTTTTTTTCAGTCATAAACCTGTATGTTAATGTATAATGATCCACATGGCGTTAACCTCGACAAGACAGGCAATATGGCAGCTTATTCGGAAGTGAAACTGGGTACAAGATGTCAAAACTGTTGTTTTATTTGGAGGGACATTTTTTGAAGGGGCGTAGATTGACCAGTTGTATTCTCGATCATGCTATTTGACCGTTTATTCGTTTGGCATTCGTTTTAAAATTTAGTCTGCAGTTAGTTAGGCATCAACATGATCAAGGCAACCTTTTGTGAATGAAGTTTCAGCTTCCTCTAATTTTTAATTTCCGAGATAATGAACTTTCTGTGCGACAACAATCTTTTACAACAACAACGATCTGACGATTTAGCCGGCGTAATCTGTAGTGTATGTAGAAAGAGACCACTTGGCACTAACTTTTGAGACAAAACTGGTTGGGCGTTTGCAAACATCACGAACCATTCCACCGTCAGATTGCTTTTACACATGCATTTCAAATAAGAAATATATTTGTTGTGATAAATATTCAAACGTCGTGTTCACTCATGTTTTCATTTCTTCCGCCATTGTGAAACAAATCCAGCAGTTTTTACAAAACCATAACCACAGCACAGTAAAGTGGAGACGGATTTTACCAGAGCGAATTGTACAATGCAATTTCATGGGCGGTATGCTAATCAGCTAATACAGGCCCGATACGTTATGGCAGGCCAAGTGTTGCAATATTCAAAAATATATTTTTTTCATTCAATCCAACATATATACATTCAATTCTGATTAAATTTATATTCAATAAGTAGGCCTACAAATATATGCAAAGATTTCATAAATCGTGGTCTGCAAGTAAAGTCGTTAAAATGAGGCTGTGATGTCATAAGATAAGTTAAGATAGTTTTATTGCACTTTTATGCGCGAAGGCTAACGGCATCCCCCAATACATATTAAGAGCACATACAAATATTACTAAAAAGCACATTTACCTTACTAAAGACAAAAACCATAAAAGTATACATGCAACAGTATCCATGTTATAGTCATAGTCATAAGACTATTAAATATTCATGACCTGGGCGCTTTATTAAGATTGAACCAATATGAAAATAGGAGCAAGGAGAAAAAACTACGATAACAAACTCAAGATATAGTGTACTTCAGGTTTTATTGATCAATGAAAAATATAACATTTCAATACAAGAAGCATACAATAACACATTTTTTCGTATAAAATATATACCGGTATAAATTCTAATGAATATTTTTAATTTAATTTCATTCACCAGTTTCTGAATCTTCTCCGTGTATTTCATATTTACCGGTTAACAATTTATCGAATATACATACCGGTACTGTAGTCTGCTTGAAGGCATCCTCATGATCTATATCATATAGAGTTCTGAATGACGTTGTTGTTTTAAAAAGTTCGCTATGTGTATAATCCGTCATTTCACCAATGTGTCAAAATAAGCTTGACGTAAAATCTGCTTCATCGCTGAAATATAGTAGTCCTTTGCCATTTCCTGTTATTCGTCTACATCAAAACATTCGCTTGAATATTGTTTTTTTTCTCTCTGATTTCCACAGTATAAATGAACGTCTTCTTCCAGACATTTCCATTTGATTGGCCCCTCTTAGGATGGTTACTTTTTTCATAACCACTATCATCATTTGAAGAGTATTTTCTTCAGCACTATTGCATACCATCCCAGAATTGATGGATCACTTGTCCCTGACCAAGTCGAGTCTGATCATTTTCACTGCCTCTAAATCAAGGTGGAGTTGTTCGTGTATAGAGTCCATCTCCCAATTGTACGAATTGTTCAACCTCAAGAATTTTTTCGGCTTGTTCGTGTAACATTCTGAGGTGTATAATTCTT
The DNA here is from genome assembly GCA_036873755.1 of Hanleya hanleyi. Taxonomy (NCBI): domain Eukaryota; kingdom Metazoa; phylum Mollusca; class Polyplacophora; order Lepidopleurida; family Hanleyidae; genus Hanleya; species Hanleya hanleyi. The sequence goes on along the minus strand of JAVTVY010040757.1, from coordinate 6,732 downwards.
CAACCCTTGCTGTTCCCGACTATTCATTTTAATAATGATAAACAAATGTCCATACCGGTGAGGTAAAAAGACGGCTTCTTCATACGTTTCCGTGAAGTTGTCGAGTCGTCTAGGATAAATAAACCTAATAATAAAGTTTGTTTCTTGTCGATGGGATTATTGAAAAGAGCCAGATATTGACCATTCAACCTAGTATCTGGATGCCTTGCCCTGATCGAATAAGTTCTCTGCTATATTAATAACAGTTACGTTATCGTAGTATTGGTATTGATAAACAAGCCTGATATCATCGTGTCCTCTTTGGCCTCTGTCATAAGGTCATCCACTATTATCAGATTTCCTACATTGGAATCTAAGTATCTGTCAACACCTAGATTCATGGGTACACCCTCTATACCGGGTACTGCCAGAATCATATTCTCGAATACGGGCTGCCATTTGCCGTAACAGTAGATAATTGTCTGTGAATTGGGCATTGCATATCTTTCGAGACAACATAATAACGTGTCTATCCATTTACTTTTCCCACTTCCAGTAGGTCGCGCAACTTTCATCATAAATGGATGATGTACGTTCTCCTCATTACCTGATTTTTCATCTGTTTGGGATTCAGACATCATTTATTAAGTGATTGATTGTACAATACTGGTTGCCCCTTAAAGGGCGATTGTCTCTCTCACAGGTCCGCATTTTTCGTACTGCTTGTTTCCCATACATGTGATCACCATATATTAATATTATATCTGTTTGAAAATATTGTGTAGTCTGCATAATGTCTTAAGTAGTAGGTAGACAGCAAATGGAGGTGAATTTCACCCGGATGTAACTATGACGTCACTTCCGGTTGGGTTGAAAGAGGCGTGGCCTTTGTACATGTCTAGACTTGTTTGTGTGCGTTGATGTACTGGGGTTTTTCCCCACAATGGCGGCTAATGACGGCCTTTTAGTCCGCCATGTTGGAAATGGCGGCATTTTAGTCGGCCATGTTGGAACATGGCGGCATTTTAGTCGGCCATGTTGGAAAATGGCGGCATTTTAGTCGGCCATGTTGGAACATGGCGGCATTTTAGTCGGCCATGTTGGAAAATGGATGTCCAAAGTTTTAGTCGGCCATGTTGGAACATGGCGGCATTTTAGTCGGCCATGTTGGAAAATGGCGGCATTTTAGTCGGCCATGTTGGAACATGGCGGCATTTTAGTCGGCCATGTTGGAAAATGGCGGCATTTTAGTCGGCCATGTTGGAAAATGGCGGCATTTTAGTCGGCCATGTTGGAAAATGGATGTCCAAATTTTTAGTCGGCCAAGTTGGAAAATGGCGGCATTTTAGTCGGCCATGTTGGAAAATGGCGGCATTTTAGTCGGCCATGTTGGAACATGGCGGCATTTTAGTCGGCCATGTTGGAACATGGCGGCATTTTAGTCAGCCATGTTGGAAAATGGCGGCATTTTAGTCGGCCATGTTGGAAAATGGCGGCATTTTAGTCGGCCATGTTGTAGAAAAACGTATAAAAGGGGGTGATTTTTAGTGGTTGGGTGTATTCATTGCACTACCTTACGGAGCACTCTGACTTACCTGACCAGCCTGCCTGCCTGCCTGCCTGCCTGCCTGCCTGACCTCTAGCCAGCCTGCCAGCCTGCTTGCCTGCCTGTATGAGACGTGGAGAAGCTTTTCATTTTACCAGTGCAATTTCACCAGCCTATTACACCGTAGCAGCTACTGACCAGCCTTGAAAATTTTTAGTGGTTTGGTGTATTCATTGCAGTACCGGTACCGAACGGAGCTGTCACACCTACCTGACCAGCCTGCCTAGCCTGCCTGCCTGCCTGCCTACCCGATCACTGCCTGTGTGTAGTAAACCAATCAACGCCTTACACGTATGTAATATAAATTATTTTTTAATAATATCTATGCTAGGAAATCCCCCCCCTCCCCCTCTCGGAATTTTTCTTTCAGCTTAGGTCTTTAGGAGAACGTGTCACAGTGAAAAAAGACATCACAGTTATTTCCCTATATTATGGAAACTTTTAGCGGCCAATTTTAGTATCTATAGGTAGGCATTTATATATTGGCAGAATTTTCTCGTGTAACTCAAACATCCTCCACATGGATCAGCTGTTTTTATGTCAACAAAACACCACTATTTTTAGTTTCATTCGCGCGATTGCATGGACGTCCACTGCCGGTTCTGGACCATTTATAAATGCAAATTTCACGTATTTTCTCAAGCAGCTCATGAAATATAAAGCTCGAGTAATTCTCCACATATGCAGTCAGTCCGGGATATTTTCCCAGCAACTTGACAAGGAACACGGAATGGGACACCGTACATTTGTTCTACGTTACACATTCCCGCTACATCATGAAATATCCGTACACCATCTCTATCTCTCTTACCCGTACGTCTCAATCTATCTCAAACTGTTCACAATACATTCTAGAATAATATGATGCACGAATTTAAGAGTTTTGTGTAACAAAATGGCGTCTAGGGTGACAATTGGCACCATTCCCCCGGATAATCGCACCTTTCAAACCATAGCGCCATCTGAACATTATGACGCAAGGGAGACAACTCGGACTAGGCCAAGCCTCTCGTAGGTCCTTATTCGCACATGGTCATTTTGGGGGGTGTGTGTGTGGAGGGGTGTTTGGGTAGAGAGGGACCGCTATGGGTCCGAATGGGTCGTGGGAGGTGTCATGTTGTAGCTCTCGAGGAAAAAAAAAAAATAAATGAATAAAAAAAAAAAGTAAAAAAAAAAATAAATAAAAAAAATAAAAAATCGGCGAGTAGTAGACAAAGGGAAAATTGGGAAGTACTGACCATGCCCCAGAATACTTCAAGGTGATATGCATATCACAGCCTTAAGGCCTATGTAAGATGTAATCTACTTCACAATGTTGGAATTCAACATGGCGGCTAAGGGCGGTCAAAATGGCGGCTAGTCCGCCATGTTGGAATTCAACATGGCGGCTAATGGCGGTCAAAATGGCGGCTAGTCCGCCATGTTGGAATTCAACATGGCGGCTAAGGTCAACATGGTGCGGCTAGTCCGCCATGTTGGAATTCAACATGGCGGCATGTAGAAAAACGTATAAAAGGGGGTAATTTTTAGTGGTTGGGTGTATTCATTGCAGTACCGAACGGAGCTGTCACACCTACCTGACCTGCCTGCCTGCCAGCCTGCCTGCCTGCCTGACCACTAGCCAGCCTGACCAGCCTGCCTGTTTGCCTGCCTGTTTGCCTACCAGCTTGTTCTGACGAGAGGACGAGAGAAAGCATGAGACGTGGAGAAGATTTTCTATGGGACCCAGCAGCACCTCCGGTTGAAGTCTTGCCTGAAGACGAGCGTGTGAGGGACATTTATCAACGACACTGGGCTACCATACGCCATTGTTTTCACCGTGACCGTCGTCTATTGGACTTGTATAACTTTCGACTGCAGGACCTTACGTATTTGTCTACTTATGCGGAGAACATTTTCACAGACCAGGTCACAGCGTTCAAGTTGAATATGACATTCGGGTACATTTTACGGCACAAGGAGACGGACCAGGTGCGGTATTATTATCCCAGCAATAATACGTATGTGTTTGACCAGCCGTTCACGGTGACGGATGCGATTTCCCTGGAGCCACTCATCGACCAATTGACTACGTTGGATCCATTGGAATGGGCCCGATTGCAACGCCCCAATACCAAATGGCTTGTGGAAATGGTGACCAACGTCACATTTTTCGTCACAAAAATGAGAGATCATCCTATCGGTGCTCCTGTACTACTACCCCCTTGGCTGCTTCATCGACCTGGACTGTATGCATTAACGGGAGGGGCAAAGGGACCCTACAAAGACCGGAAATGTCTGTTTCGGTGTTTGGCCGTGCATCTGGACGAGTGTCATCCCCGGTGGTGTGACAGAGTGGCCAATGGCTATTGGGAACAGTACTTAGAGCAGCAAGACTTGGATGAGCGGCACTTCCGTGGAGTCCCTTTCAAGAATTTGGATGATGTGGAAACTCTGTTCAACATCAATATCTTCGTATACCGATTACGATGCGAGGAGGATACATTTGTGGCTGAATTGGTTCGTCGTTCAACAGAACGGTATGCTTCTACGATGAAAGTCAATGTCTTCGACTACAATGGCGTGAGTCATTTTTCGCTCATCTACAATATGAGCCAGTACGCCCAGTCTTACAGTTGTGCCCAATGCCATCGGGTGTTTGACCGTTCCACCAACTTACATCAACACGAGAAAATCTGTGACAACAGTGTGAAGCGAAAATTTCCTGGTGGTGTGTATCATAATACGCCTACTATTTTCGAGGAACTGGCCGATGAGGGTCTGATCATACCGGAGGCGGACCGTTATTTTCCCTACCGGGCGTGTTACGATTTTGAGGCCCTATTGGAGCCCATGGACATGTTTTCAGCGAAAACGCAGTGGACACAGCGCCATATTCCCCTGAGTGTCAGCATTTCCAGCAACGTACCTGGCTATGACGCTGCACCGGTCTGTTTCGTGTCTACCGGGGATTCCCATGAGTTGATCACCCGCATGATGGCGTATTTAGAGGAAGTCAGTGCGGCCAGTACGGAATTGTTGGTGTCCAAGTTCCAGGACGTACTGGACCAGCTGAACGATCGGATTCCTATACCGGGTGTATCGTTTAGTGACGATGAAGAGTCCGAGTCGGAGCCGGAGTCGCAGCCGGAGCCCATGCAGTCGCAGGATGTGCCTTTACCGAAACCGTATGCGGAGAAATTGAAAGTGCGCTTCCTACAATACCTAGGCCAGTTACCGGTGCTGGGTTTCAACTCGGGGCGATATGACTTGAACATGGTGAAGGAATTTCTCTACCCCTGCTTGGCCCAGGCGAATACCATCAAGTCCGTCATCAAGAAGATCAATAATCATATGGCCCTCACTACCACATCACTTCATTTCCTTGATGTACGGAACTACTTAGCTCCTAATCATAGCTATGATCAGTGGGTGAAGACGTATGACTGTGCACAAACCAAAGGGAGGTTCCCTTACACGTATATATCGACGCTCGACCGTTTGCAGGAAACACAGTTGCCACCCCGGGATGCCTTCTTTGACGATTTGAAGCAAGTGGAATGTCCGGAAGACACGTACCGGGAACTACAGCAGGTATGGAACGATCAGCATATGCAGACCTTGTGAGATTTCCTGATATGGTATAACAACTTAGATGTGGTTCCTTTCCTGGAAGCGGCCGAGAAAATGGTTCAACTCTTTCGTCGTGAGATGCACGTCGATATCTTCAAGGAGTGCTTGAGTTTACCGGGTCTGGCGCTTCGCAATCTTTTTCAAGAGTGTCCTACGTACTTCTCGCTGATACAGCAAAAAGATGCGGACATGCATGATTGTCTAAAGCAGAACATTGTCGGTGGACCTAGTCTTATTTTTCACCGTTATCACGAGAAGGACGTCACTACTCTTCCCAGTGGAAAACCCTGTGCTAAGATCATCGGATTCGATGCAAATGCCTTGTACCTGTGGTCTCTGGCCCAACCTATGCCCAGTGGCCATTATACACGTTGGTTGGCGGAAGGTCGACATTTTACACCGCAACGCACTACCTACAAGCATCTGGCTGATCAGTGGTTGGATTGGGAAGCCTATCGACGGGGAATTTATATACGACACCAGACCAACGCCACAGAGAAGCGCATAGGAGATCGTCGACTCCCCGTCGATGGGTTTGCCCTGGTGGGTAGAACACCGACCGTATTTCAATTTTACGGTTGCTATTGGCACGGCCACGGATGCCATTTCAGCGCTGGACGTTTCAACGAACGACGTGGAAAAACACCGGAAGAATTACGGGAAGAAGTGCAGGAGAACGCTGATTATGTGAAAGAGAGAGGATACCATCTGATCGAAATGTGGGAGTGTGAATTTCACACCATGTGCCAGGCCCTACCCCATTTACGGCGTTTCCTAAAAGAGCGCGAGTACCCGCTGAGTCGTCGGCCACTCCTGAGTCTGCCACAGATGTTCGACGCCATTCGTTCTGGGGACCTCTACGGCTTTGTCGAATGTGATTTGCATGTTCCCGACACTCTCAAGCCCCTCTTCGCCCAGTGCCCTCCCATCTTTAAGAACACGCTGGTGGGTCGGGATGATATTGGAGACACCATGAGGGCCTATGCGGAGCAACACGAGTGTTTGCCTCGACCTCGACGGATGTTGATTGGCAGTATGTGGGCAGAGAAAATCTTGCTGGGCACTCCGCTACTGCAGTGGTACATGAGCCACGGTTTGGAAATTACCAAAATATACCAAGTGATACAGTACGTACCCAACGCCTGTTTTGCGGAGAATGCCGACATCGTGACGTCTGCCCGTCGTCAAGGCGATCAAGACCCGAGTAAGGCCATCATCGGTGAATCGCGGAAGTTGACAGGCAATGGGTATTATGGAAAACGGTCACGAACCAGGATAAGCACGTGAACGTGAACATTTGTACTACTTCCCAAGCCCGCAAAAAAGTGAATTCTCCTCTGTTTCGATCCGTGGAGGTCATCGATGACGACACCTATGAAGTCACTTTAGCCAAGAAGACTATCCGTTATAACCTACCCCTGCAGATTGGATGTATGGTATACCAGGTGGCCAAGCTGAGGATGCTGCAGTTTCTCTATGATTTCATGGGTGTGTATTTTAATCCATCAGATTGGCAACTCATGGAGATGGATACG
>JAVTVY010040756.1:0-189283 GCA_036873755.1 Hanleya hanleyi | reverse complement strand
CCCCCCCAAAAAATGCAAAAAATTGCATCACCTGTAATTAAAGTCGATGATTAAACCTTTTTGTTGATGAGATTACTTTAGAAGACCGATAGATTCTTTATGCTAAACTTTAGCCTTCAAGTACCTGTCCAAAGCAGCATTTTGGATTAACATTGTATGCATTACTACATACGTCTGCTGGACTTCAAACAATGTCGCGTGTATTTCACTTTTGGATTATCACGGATTTTACAATCGATCCTTCTACTTCTTTCCGCGTTATTTCTTAAAGAGAAAGCTATACCTCCAAAAGGTTTTCCAATTACACAACAGAAACGTTCGATTGTTTCCAATCCAAACCAAAAAGACGATCAATTCCATTTACCTGAATCCGTACTTAAAACAATATTCAACATGTCTTTTGCGATCCTTTGTAGTGGCTGTTTAAATTCGGAGTTTCGGAATTTTCGTCGATGTGGACCCGTAACCTTAAGAAGGAATAATGTAGCAAAAACTGAGCAAACGATCCTTAAATAGTGCTGCCAATGATTAAATCCCATCTTTACGTTACCCTCTTGTCTAAACGACATCTGCAGCATGCAAATCACGCACCATGCAGTGCTACAACACAGTGTGATAATGGAGTATTCTGGTCAATGACAGTGTGTGAAATGGTTAGCCAATCATGGATGGGTTAATATAGGCGGACGGAAGCCGTGAGTACAATAGAGAAACACACATTCAACATTACTTTCACTTTCATACATGGTTATCCATTTTCATTTAGATTTGAACGAGAATGGCTTGACTCCTAATGTTGAGAGCGGTGGATCCTAATGCTGGGGGCGGTGGATCCTAATGCTGAGAGCGGTGGATCCTAATGCTGGGGGCGGTGGATCCTAATGCTGAGAGCGGTGGATCCTAATGCTGAGGGCGGTGCAAACTGTGGAAAACCTTGTCCCATGGTCCGTTTCGTATTCAATAGAGATCACATACCGGTACCGTTATCAAATGAATGACAAACAGGTAGGTTTTGATTTGAATTTAACTGATACACCACTAGCAAAGTCTTAGAAGTGGGAAAGGTTATTTATCTCGGCGACATACTCAACAATCAATGAACAGCAATAAAGAGGCTCAATTATGATTATATTATAATCTATTGCCTCCACCAATTTACTTTATTCCACGATGAGACACTCACGCCTATGAAGGACGATGCTGAGACGATAAATAAAAAATTGAAAAATACCGATTAGATCTGCCCCCAAAATATCATGTGAGATGCATCTGTGAGGTGGGTATAGAGATGTTGCTAACTGGACATTTCTTCAAGTCGATTGTCAGTCAGCTTATGTAATCCAAGGCATCCAAACCAAAACTTTGCCTCAGGGAACATTAACGGGTCAATCAGCCAAAGAAATGAGAGATAAGTAATTCAATAATCTATAGCCAAAGGTCAACCGGATCAGCCAGACAATCTAAAACCGAAGGCGAACTAGCAAAGATCTGAAGAATTCTCTTGTTTAACATATTTATATGCTGTCCATTATGGGTTTAGTTTTTCTGTCTCCTTTCTCTGATCAGTTTATTTCAGCTTCGACTCGCCCAATATGTAAGTACTCGGTTATATAACACTACCAATACTATGTTATAGATCTTTCATAACTTCAGAAAGTGGTAGTGTTCTTCGCAAAATGTATTATTTAGACTCCCAAAATTTTATCCCCCGATGTATGACTACATCAGTCCTGATACTGGGTTAATGTCGCTGATACCTTTATTGAATACTGCTCAAAAGGAACGTCACCGCGCATCAGAAAACCAGCCATATTTCAGCTGAACGTTTAAATAAACAGAAACCAATTTCTTACAGGATAAATATTTGTTTAAGTTGAATAGTTTTATGCCATATGCTTCAAAGCCTATATAACCTAACTATGCAGATGGACCTATCTATAACGGCTGAAATCGCAAAATCAAGAAGAGGTATTCATTACCATTTAAATCAAACTTCTGCTAAAAAGCGCCAGGGGAAAATCGAAAGATTCACTTGGAGAAACACGAAAATGATTTTTGCTATACACAATTTGACGTTTTGTGTGCACTTGAAATTCAAGTTTACACTGGAGGATATATGTGATGTAAAAGTCATATAGTCGGAGTCAAGTCAAATGAACTCTGCCCTTGTTCGGTGATGGATTGAAACCCCATCTGAAGTGAAAACGTGGAGACGGCATATTCTATACAGTCTTTTTTCGATCGAATATTTACTGTACCTAATTTCGTAGATCCTCAATATCATAGATCCCCCAAGACAGAGGAGAACAACAAAGTGTGGCTCAAAATTGGAAACGATCCCTGTACTTTCGATGTCCATATTTACATTACCAGCTTGCCAAACCGGCATTTCGAACATATCTATCGGGTCACACGCAGCGGCATATTACTGCGGGTGAAAGCTATGCATGTAATGCATATCTTGCATGCATTATATCGGTGTCGATGAAGATTCATTCGTTTGATAAGCCAGTTATTGTTCCCTGGTTCACATATGTGTATGGAAGCTGTGGAAGGAGGGATACATCCAGGGTTACTTTGTAATCAACAGTCTATGACGACCCTTCATGTCATCAGTTTTTGGCTTCACTCTAACTTCAGATCTGATATGGTGAACGACACCACGCCTCACACGAACTCTGGTCCAAGAAGATTAACGAGGAATGTCATCAATTTGTGACAGAAAGAGAACAGAAGGCAGTACTTTTGCTTGAGGATAGATCCTGTACACGCAGTATACAACGAATCCTTTTGAAAAAAGCAGCCGTCACATTTGACATTAGATAGGCCGCAGTACCGTTGACAAATACCGCTATAAATAGAAACTTTCTAGCAGACAGATAAATTGATCGATGGTATTGCAAGATACCAGACTCACTACTATCAGTGAAAATGTTAGCACAATGTATATAGGTAAATATTCCCAACATGTCCACCAGATCTTCAAAATCTTTATGTAATAACCTTGTATGTGAGATGGGACTCCGTGACCGTGTCATTAAATTGCTTATACTAGCATCGATTGCCAATCAGATTATGTCACTCAGACAGACAATATATCTGAGAATTCCTTAACAAATCAATCAACAGCGCACATAGATCAATAAATCAGTATACCTACAACCAAAGACCAAGCTGCCAGACAATCCATAAATGAATGCGAACTGACAGAAATGGTTTACCAAGCCTTCAAGTCCGAGAAAAGAGTTTTCGGTAGAACGTTTCACTATATTTGTATTAACTCGGAACATCCCTTATACATATACTGACCAGGAATGTTTGCTGTCAAAACGCCACTCGGTCATCTTCATATAGTGATCCGTCTGTCTCGACCTAGACTCGCCCAAAGTGTCAGAGGTACTCAGTTAAAATGATATTCGCCAACAACATATTCTATAGATCATAAAACACTACTTTTACTTTTATAGTGTTCTTGTACTCATTGTTTATTTACGCTCCCGGATTTTTATCCATCGACTTATTACTCTCTCACACGAAGCGAAATGGCCACACTGAACATACTCAAACCTTTTAAAGGAGGTAGCGTCATTTAAAAAATTCGACGAATATCTTGATAAATGTTATTTAGTAGCTGAGATCAACTATGGCGAACATTTTTCTGATACGTCATTCTTTTTAATATCACGGGCATCGAAACTACACTTCCCACATTCTCTGAAAAACATGAAAACACCTGCACTCGGCTCCAGTGCCTGAGATAATGTCGCAAAACACGCACCGTCATTCTGTCCGCGACGCTTTGCAACGTCATTCGCAATCTTCGAACTTTTATCGCACGCTGGCGGCTCCTAACGTGACGTCGAAACGTTGACACCTGGTCACGTTATCCGAGTCATCTCAGTCATTTGCCATTTTTATCTCACAAGAAAAATCTAACTATATTGGTCCCTTTACGAAACACTGGAGAAGTCTTTGGCAAATGTTGCAGGTCATCATGATGTTCAGTTTAACCGATCAATTAAAATTATGCTACTACCTATTGAAGCTAAGATCACTAGCCGTACGCTTTTACAAAATACTATCCTGATATGATTTTTACCACATGAATATCATCCTCATATCAACATAACATTCCTATAGATACAGACCAATTAATATAAGAATATTAGCTGAGGGTAAATAGAAATTATTTCGAATGCTTACATAACTATGTGCAATTGAACCTATCTGTATGTTTTTATCGTCAAATCAGCAAGAAGTCTTCGTTACCATTTAAATCAAAATTCTGATACGAAGTGGAAGGGGGAAATCGCAAGATCCACTAGGAAAAACACGAAAATGATTTTTGCTATGCACAATTTGACCTTTTTCACACAAGTCATTTACGTAATGATATCAAGTTGATATACTGGGTCGATAGCAAATTGAGAACCCGTCTCGAGTAAAACACGGTATCGATATATGTCAGGAACCTTTTTTTCGACTGAAGTTATCCGGGTTCATTCTGTCTATCATGGGAAATTTACCGCACGACGTCCGGCATTACAGGTTAATTTTCTGGATATTCCTGTATTTACTAGGTTTACCCCATGTTGAGGCGTTTACTCCACAAGAATCTCTCGATACTCATCCATTAACATCAGATGAGTTATTATTTGAGCTGATCTGTCATCACAGCTCTCGAGATGACGTATGTAAATCCGCTTGAGCCGGTGCTAGGGGCCGTATGGTTACTTCATAGTTTCCACATGAACATCTACAATAAAAGCGCGGCTGAGATACGAAGTCTATGTCTTACAATCCTCCGTATTCTAGTCTGAATATGAGGTGCCGAGGAGGGTTTCCTGATCGCTTTTAAGTCGCCCCAACTCTTACGTATCTCACCAATGAATTATCATCTTGATATGAGTCTTCTTAGACTGTAGCACCCTATGAGATTACAAGCGTCTAGTCCGTCATTCATAATCCAGCCGTCGTCCATTAGAGAATATCCGCGTCCATAATCCAAAGACCTATTCCATTTTCCATATAACAGTATTAGCACCAAATTCAAAAAGACAATCATAGTATAAATAAACATAGGCTTGTTTCCTGCAAGAGAGAAGCGGTCAACAGTTTTCAATGATGCCGGCAAGACATCATGATGTTCCAAAAATATCAAATCCGTATCGCTGATCAGTATTCTTAATCCATAATATTCGTTATAGAGTCGTCATCTAAAAAAAAGATGTATCTCAGTCACGCTTTGATTGTGACTGTTCATATGAGTACCATGAGGATCTTGAAGTACATGGGTTCATACGGCCCCTAGCCCCGGGTTAAGCGGAATTAGACACAAGTTACGAAACGTAGCGCCATAGATCTTGCACGCTACGTTCGTATTTTGCTATCAGCATGCGATATGTATCGCCAAATTTGAGAAACTTTGAGTGTAGGCGCTTGGTGGAATAGCCCTGTTTTTAAGTTTCTGCACCAATGTTTTGTGACGTTGATTAAAATCGTCACATTTAACACAGGATCTAGCAAATGCTACTAAGCGAGATATGTATACGCCATATGCAGGTCCCACTGGAATATTACTGTCCAGAAAGGGATAGTTTACGATGTCGAAATTGTAATCATCTCTTTTGTCATAAAGTCGACGAGAGAGAATGCCCGCTTCATTTTTATAGAGATATAGATCTAAATAAGATGTGCCTGTAGGGCTATCTGTAGTTTCCTTCAAATCCAGTGAAGATGGATATATATCCTTCACTGCGTCATTTATATAGCGATTATCCACAGCGAGAAGATCGTCTATATAGCGTTTGGTGAATGAGAAGGAACGGGCTTTGAATGGATCGGTTTTTGAAAGCGCCTGCATATAGTCATATTCATAAGAGAACAGATACAGGTCAGCCAACAGGGGTGCACAATTAGTACCCATTGGAATACCTATATGCTGCTCCTATGTTTTTATCATGCACTTAGAATACTGGATGATCTCCCCTTGAAATCTGTGCCCAAATACTGGAATATATTATCCTGATGTTTCTCACAATGGATCCTCATTAGCCGGAAATTTCGAGAGGGAGAAAACTACAAAATAAACATAGCTTTTTTACCCAGCCTGTTCTAAAACACGATTGATTCGCCTTTCTAACGTTTTATATGAAACGGAATCAGGTTCCCAATAGACAGGCAAATATTGAATCTTCACATAATGGTATGCCAGCCTGTCAATGTCCTTCAGGTACCGTACTATAATTAAACCTTCACTGCGTGGAGTTTTCCAGCTTGCCATGTACTGACACTGCCAGTCTGTGATAGGTATGGGTGAGTAAGTTCAGGAGCGGAAGATCTAGATATTATAGAGTAATTGACAAATAGGAATGTATATCGTGTCATTAAACAAAGTTCTTTTATGTGGAATTTATAAGGTATAATTCTTAATATCGTACAATGATATTATTATTTGTTTGAATGGCTGAAACTGCCTTGACATTTTCCTGGAAGATCGATCTGTACAAATAAAGAAATTTCTCTTGGCCTGTTTGACATACAAACGAATTCATGCAAAAAGCTTTTTTATTGGTGAATAATTAGGGCGATTATCCCAGTTAATAATATAAACCCAATGCGATTTCACGATGTACATTATGATAAAAACTAGGCGGCCATGCAAGTCTGCTAAACTAATATATTAGCCCAAAAGACATGTATTCACTGCAATTATTCCTGTTTGTATTTTAATTCATCCCGTGAACATATTGCAGGAACAACGGCGACAACCTATGGTTGATAGATGTTCCGTCAAATGCAAGTTCCTCCAATCCCAGGGATGGTAGTTCTGCGAAGCTTCGTCCGAAGATGGTTCTTCAAATATACGTGGACTAATTTGGCTTATTTTTATCAGCAATTACTCTGTTGTGTTTTCGGGGTATAGATTAAATCAGCAAGTACAATTGGGTATATTGGATGCCCCAAGATTAGAAGCATTTCTGTAGTATCTGTCACCAGAGAGGATCAATCAGTAACTTTTTCATACAAAGTTACTTCCATTTGTTCCAAGTTTGTTCCTAGGATATCTCTTACTGAAAAGCAACTTCATACAATTATTTTTGTTATATCAATGACATTTGTCCATCCACTGGATTAACATGAATTCCCAATATTGTTTTATCTTGAAAATGGACAAAGTGTTCCACATATCGTAATGTCTATAGTGCGAACTTGCAATTGCTGATTGTAGAAGCGGGGCATTCATTATGACAAGGGAAACCAAATTGTGCCGTACGATCTCTTGGTTTGTAAATCTCACAAGACATTTGTCTGTGACACTGATGACAATGTCATAGGATTAAGATCATTCCAATATTGGCATTGAAATACTTTGTGAAAGACGACTGCATAACGAATGTCCAACCTGACGTCTGTATATGATGATACCAGCGAACACACTTTCAAAAATAGTAAGGGGTTCATCCTGAATGTTCCGGACACACCGCCACAACTCATTTTCAGGGATTTTATCCTGATATTCAGGACAATTTCTCGGATTTGAGGGAATTCGCCGCTGAATTCTACAAAAATGATTTGTAGATTGATGATTCGAACGGTCAAAAGGAATCCCTGAATCATTGTGCACATTCAAAGAACGTTAAAAATTCTCCTTTGATACAATCTTATTTCTTCTTCTGTCAGGTCGAAACTACGTCCAACATATGTTTTTATTTGATAGATAGGGTACACATGTAGAAAAACATAGAGTATTGTCTGCTGAGACTGTGCCCGATACAAGAATTCGCACATTCTCCTACCTTCTCCAGCTAGATGTTAGTATATTTTGCTCTGGTCCTATTTCACCTTAGAAAGTTTTCTCTTCCCGTGTAACTTTTGATTACAAAACCGTCAGGTGACCTCAGTCACCTGGGATATGGCGCAGACGTGTAAATCCGGTGTTAAATTAAAGTGTCAATCGGTGCAAAGAAAAAGAGTATGTTGTCGCCGTTAAACTGTTCGCCATGCATAAATTACTCAGAGGAGGTAAAGCAACTAAGATGGCCACACGAAGTAGGCAAAACGTATAAAACATGGTCATAACCCACTTTGCTTCTCGGGCTTTGGGACAACAGTATAATAATACGAGGCTATTCAGGTTTCTTTGTTTCTGTATCGATGTTCAAACTGTATTGTTTGCTAATGGTATATTTTGAGGCCACCACTTTATCAGAATGACATCGTGACCACATCTCCGTTTGTCAAATAGCTAGCCAATAAATTGAAATCGCGGTCAGATCGGCTAATTTGTTTCGTCATGCAAAGCAACAGCATCGGAAAATTAATTAATCCTGTACGTATCCTCGCCAATAATCAGGACCATTTCTGCACAAATTTCATCAGGCAAAACATAAATGCCTTTAAATAAACAAATGTAAATGAGAGGTGGTCAGGAGTTTTGACCGATACCAGCAAGTTCCAATCATCCAATTAGTATGGCCCGTTCTCAACATTCTGAGCACTGGCAACCACCTTGTTCAACCTGTTCTCATCGCCCAGTTTAATATCCTATTCTTTTGTGGCCGATGGCTTCATACTGCATGTCGGATTGAACGATTCTTGTGATTGATAAATTCGGAATTGTTTGGGGAGCCGCGGCCGATATATGTCAGATTTAATATCATATTAGCTATGCTTATGTATCACTATATATCATGTAGGCAACATGGAACGAATTCGTCTTTCTATTTACTACTTACTTTCTTAATATGTTTTCTGTTGATATCGGTCCTCTATTATCTTAGTTACTAATAAGAAACAGATTATCTAACATATAGGCGTTGCTAGCAACTTAACCGGAATACACATATTGGGCGATTGACCCTGAATGTGAATGACATGTTTAAATTGCCTTGTGTTACGATTAATATGTGATGGGTGTCACCCTTGTTGATCCATAACATGAAAGGTGAGAACTCTGCTACGGGCAATATCCCCTACTCTCGGAGACAAGGACAGATTAGGCCCAGCTTCCGGTATAACGGGAACAGCTATCGTCTCGTTTGCGTATATGCTAGCATTCTTATTTAACTTTATGAGGCAAGGAAATGAATAAATTTCTGCTGTAAGTGGGAAATAGAAAATATCAACGACCTTGAAAATACCAATATTAAAATTGGATCACCAATACTAGACAAACGGAATGAACCTATGAATTCTGCAGGGCTAAATCGTCATGTCATGATTTTAAAAACTTTTGAACGAAATACTATATTCAGTGATTATGTTGACGCCTATCCTAAGAATTTTGAACGGTCTGAAGAAAGAAAGCTCGAAGAACATCCATGGACTCGCGCATTGGAATTGTACGGCTATTCAATTCAATTCGCTAAATCACTTAAAATTCTTATTTGAAAAGGTTCAAACTGATAGGCAATTTTGTCTCGCAGATCTTGGGAGTAAAGCGTTTGTTACAAGTTTTGCCTTACTATTTCCAGCCCATCAAAAGCTAATAGATACTCCTGGAATTTGGATATTTTTCAGCACAAACCACCCACATCCGAGCTGTCAACAACTGAGAATGTTATCGGAACATTGGTATGAACTCCTGAACTCATGTTTAGTACCTATAAAATATATATTGGCTTGAAGATTCTTTGTAGTAGATTCTCAACATACATTTTCGAAATCGTTACTTCACTTTTCACAATACGACGCCCATGAAAGGCGTAATAAATAAGATTGCTCTATGACATGGTGAAGATGTGGAGAATACAAATTGGTCTGGTACTTATCCGGCTGGCTACAATTACCATACCACGCTTCCGCAAATACAGATAAAGAGTTCACAGGCTTGGTGAAAGTGTCGACTGATAGATCCACCTATACATGATGTCTTGACATTCATAAGGCAGGCGTTGTTCATTGATAACCCTGGACAATCCATCATCGAGTCCAATATAGTTGCATGTAATCACTATTTTAATAGCTGTTTTTTTTTTCTCGACATATATATGACTGTTGTCGCCATTGATCAGCTCGAATGTAGCAAAAAACAGCACGGTTTAGTTAACAGTATTATATAGTTCTTCAAGGTGGAAATTGATGAGATACAAGGGGGGAGCTACCAACAACATTATGTGCAATATACCAATCTGGTCATCTCAGCTTAATAAGCAATAATGCCAAACTCGAAGTTTTGAAAACTTTTTTTAATGGTTCGCGTATATTCCGGGCGTTTCTCGGGCATAACACACACACACGCTTGAAGATATCGTTTTCAGCCCTGCACAGCAGCGAATGAGTTGATGATTGAAGCGAACATGATGATAGTATGAGTACATGTATCTTTAAATCTATTTTCAGATTACAAAGTTGTTCTAAACAGGCATAAGACCCCACATTCTGTAGTGAGCAGCCGTCCAGAGAAGAGTTTCTCGTCCACAATCGGAAGTATATTTAGAAGGTATGAAATGACACTTCAATTAAACACATGTTTTTATTTTTATTTTCGGAGAACACTTCTTAAACTACATTGCAAAAAAATTGTATTGAAGCCATTTTAGCACCAGAATTGTGTTGAGAATAACACAAATTGTGTTAGAATCAACACTAATTTGTGTTGAACTGAACACAATTTTGTGTTGACATATGAAGTTTAACACAAACTCATGTTGATTTCAACACAAAACATTTTGTGTTGAAGCCATTTTAGCACAAAATTGTGTTAAAACAACACAATTTTTTTTCGCAGTGTACCAAGCGTCAGATTCGACCTCATCCAGGCAATGGAGAATTTCCGCCTCTATTATCGAAGGACCTAATTCATAAGACCATTTTAGCACCAATTTCCAAGCAGCATAAAATAAATTATACAAATAAACACAATCTAGTTTCTTGTTAGGGAGAAGCGGTCAACAGTTTTCAATTATGTTGACAAGACATCATTATGTTCCTACCGTAAAATCCGTATCACTGGTCTGTATTCTGATTTCCATATATTCGTTCCGAAGTCGTTATATTTAATGTTGAAAATCTGTCACGCTTTGATTGTGAGTGTTCATATGAACATCATGGAGATCGTATATATCACGTTGTTCATACGGTCTCTAGCTCTGCGTTGAGCGGAATTGGACACAAAGACACCAACGCTATGTCAGCAGACATATTGCCCCTCCTGCTATTTAAATGTGTCGTACATATAGAGATAGCTAAACAACGTGGTAGGAGGAAGGATTAAATGAGATTTCCTTAAGCTCGCGTAATAATGAAATGTAATGTTTTCGTATACGATTAAAATCCTGGCATAATCCAGAATTGAAGCAGCTGGAATTTGCACCACTGGGTGATTAAATTGAGTTGTTCTGCATGAATGTCAAGAAAATATCAATAAAAATTCTAGAGGAAAACGGATAACGAAACCTGGCCAAGTCTTCACCCCAACATTCCTGTATTCCTACTGTTAGTCAAAGGCCAGTCTCTAAATTTCAACCGCACCTGCATGTCGTGAAATACGCTAAGGGGTCGTTTCAAAATTTCTATAGCCCTATATCATCGGTCTTGCTTTATACAGAAATAGGAGAATTGGTCAAATAATTTCAAATGTTGGTTCTGAATATTTATCTGCGAGTAAGTAAAAATCTACCATTTAACTGGGTTAACTCTATGAAAAATATTATATTGCATTTGATACGATCGATAAAATTGCCATACATGTTATGTGCAAAACCTTGTTATAAATAATAATTAGTCAACCAGGTAAACATTTCACATAATACAAATATGAATTTCAAAACATAAATATTTAATTTCTTTTTTAGCAATTTCCATTTTACGAAATTTGAAGACGGTTCCTCGTCTGAAAATTACCTTGCAGGTGTGGAGGTTATTTGTCATTCGGAAGCATTTATCTCTTTAGCATTAGCCCTGTTCACCGCTCAAAATGATATAAAGCATTCTCCCAGAGTACTCTCTAACCACAATAACCGTGAGAGTGACACGCCAAAAGACAGAAACTTTACATGCACAGTATCAATAACGCCAATAAAAGATAGTTACAGTGAGCAATTTTTTTCTAAAAATAATTTGAAACATTTCTTTCAAGAACATAAAAATTCGAGCTATAGATTTAGATAGTATTATATAATTCCACGACCTCTGAGTCAAATCAATTTCCGAAAGTGTAAAGTTTTCTAAAAATTTGCTTTTGCCTTTTTGAGATTTGAGTGTATCGCGCGTTAACTTTAGCACCTCGGCCCGATTGTGTAATCTTCAATATTGGGTTAATAATTTTATAAAAAGCCCAGTCTCCGTTTTGTCAGGCAGCAAACCGCACGTAAATACAGAAGTGTGACTCCTAACACGCGACGAAGATTATGAAGTGAAAATACACATTGACGAGGGAAATATCGAAATAAGAGAGAAAAGTTAAACCGTAATGAATTCGACAGTCCGCCAACAATGGCCGCTTACAAGACGCTCAAATAAAAGAACGGACTCCAATATTAAGTGAAGTTTATGTCAGCCAAGGCTCGTAGCAAGACTTCTCTGTTTCCAATGGTTAATAATACATGTATATATACGTTATGATTGACGAGGTTGTCATGCAGGACAAAATGTTTATGGTATATAAAGGCGTATATACTATAAAGGTGTACATAAACATGAGACTGGCCAAGTCGCCTGAGAAACTGGCACATGTACTCTATATTCGTATATTTATTTCTGAATAGGGAACACAGTATTTCAAATACCGATCAAAAAAATAATAATTATAAAGAAGGCCGACAAAGGTTTACACAAGAAGAAAATATGGGGCAGAGATGAGTAGTATAACATTGCAGGACTCGTACTCAAATATAGAGGCCGCCCTGTAAAACCAGACCGTGTGAAAACGGCCACGAATTTTGCTATCAGATGGCATCGACAATAAAGTGAGAATCGTATGGGAGTGCAGATGGCGGACCGGTGTTATACATATTCATAAGGCTGTTTTACTTGTCGTCGCTTATTGCCCGACATCAATAATAAGAATTAAATTTCTGAAATAAATCTAAGGAAGCGGGTATGGGATGAAAACTCCTCGCCGAATGCCATATATCTGCCCGACGGACACCACTGGCCGTAATAATAGACCATTGTTAGAAGAGGGAATTAAGGCGTGCGGAAAGCAAATTGGTTAAACAGACATTTCTGTCATTTTATTTGTCCAACTGTGTAGTAAATTTTCAAATCTAAGAAGATTGTCAAATAGACTTAATGATCATTTCTCGTGCCCTTTTGAAGCGTCGGCCCCTATCTTGTAATCCCATTGCATTAATTATGGAGCAATTCATAACAACTTAACGCTCCATATAACTGCATGATATAGCTGAAACAACACATGGCATTTTGAGCCGGCTTCATTACACCACATAATAAAAATACATACAATGTGCTGAATCCCCATATTCATGTCACATGTTTACTTTACGGCGGCTATTGTGCACAGCAAAATATGACTTGGTTGATCGCGGGAATAAATATTATGAAGTATATTGGAGTTTTGATGCGAACATAATGAACTTTTGATTTTTTTTAAAGGAACTTACGAGTAATTTGATTATCTTTGCCAAACTTCAATGTAGCTTTAACTTCGCAATATGCTATTCATCGGAATCTGGCAGCAAAATATTATTATTTATTATTCAGGAATAATTAATAATATTAAGTAACTCAGTAATATTATTCAGTAATTCACGTCAGCGTTGTTGAATACAATAAAGATCGCACACACCCCATGCTTATATAACAATCAAACTTAATCAAATAAAAGATCTCCAGTTAAGATAAATGAATATAAATATGGAGAAAGTCCCTCTGTTGACACTTCCTGTTTTATAAATTATAGACTTTTTTCAGGCTATCTGTAATATAAACTGTAATTTTAATTGACAAAATCACTGCTATTGAAACCTGATCATTCAACAGGCCGAGTGAACAATTGAAAGACAAAAGCGAGAGAAGTTCAGTTGCAAGCTTGAGCCATGCACACACTATTAACAGAGCGTGTGAGTTTCATTAAATTTCGATTTCAGCTCCTAGTTGTTGCCATCAAAGGCCTTGGTGCTTCCTCTAGAAACAGATGTATTCTACCAAAACTTCCAAGATCTGAAAGACTCATGAAATGAGCTTTCGCAAAACAGATCCTTTGCTATCTTGTAGAGTCAATCCTTCATGAAACGGGGGAGAATTGTATTAATTTCACACTATAACTATGAGGGCAGAACGGAGGCATCCCCCCTCAAAGCCATTGGGTTCCAAGCCAGAAGATACGATTACGGTGGAAAAAATGAAACAATATTGGATTTTTGGATCTTTTTGTCAGTTTGTGTGAGCTTTTACACGAGAAACGTGCGCGTCCATATTTCTATCAATTTTAACCGTTATGTCGTTCAGTTCTGCTCCTGTAAATGTGCCGTGTTTACACAAGTGCTTCGTCGGCGTGATTCTCTCAATTCAAGACGATAATTTTGACCTCTACGCAGAATTTCGCATTTTCAAAACGACATCCGAACTGATTTCTTCATTAAGGTCAATGTAAATGCAACGATCGGCCAAATAGACTTTCATGGTCGGTGTATTTCAATGTAAAATATCCTCGCAGACCAAAGGATACCAAATTCAATATAGAGCTTGTTTACACAACTCCATTCCTTGTATTTCGAGCGAGAATATTTCCTAATAGAAGTGAACGATAGAACTAAGAAATTACGTGAGTATCGATCTAGCGATTATTAAGTTATGATGGTTAATTGATATCGTCCGAGAGGTATATATACAAAGTTAATTACATCTTTGAATAATTAATTGATGACGCTTTCGTCAAAGCAGTAAGTTATAGCAATCAAGCAGCTTATCGTTATTGCGCTAACTTGCCAGAAGGAAGTATGGGGAGGGAGGGGTGCTTATAACGGTGATAGAGGGGATCTCATCACAGAGAGGGAGTGGTGATAACGGAGAGAGAGGGGTGCTTATCAAGGAGATGGAATGATGCGTATAACGGAGACAGAATGATGTTTCTAACGAAGAGAGGGGTGCTTATTAAGGAGAGGGAAGGATGCTTATAACGGAGAGAGGTGGTGCTTATCAAGGAGATGGAATGATGCGTATAACGGAGACAGAATGATGTTTCTAACGAAGAGAGGGGGTGCTTATTAAGGAGAGGGAAGGATGCTTATAACGGAGAATGCTTATTAAGGAGAGGGAAGGATATTTATAACGGAGAGAGGGGTGCTTATTAAGGAGAGGGAATGATACGTATAACGGAGACAGAATGATGTTTCTAACGAAGAGAGGGGGTGCTTATTAAGGAGAGGGAAGGATGCTTATAACGGAGAATGCTTATTAAGGAGAGGGAAGGATATTTATAACGGAGAGAGGGGTGCTTATTAAGGAGAGGGAATGATACGTATAACGGAGACAGAATGATGTTTCTAACGAAGAGAGGGGGTGCTTATTAAGGAGAGGGAAGGATGCTTATAACGGAGAGAGGGGTGCTTATCAAAGAGATGGAATGATACGTATAACGGAGACAGAATGATGTTTCTAACGAAGAGAGGGGGTGCTTATTAAGGAGAGGGAAGGATGCTTATAACGGAGAGAGGTGGTGCTTATTAAGGAGAGGGAAGGATATTTATAACGGAGAGAGGGGTGCTTTTCAAGGAGAGGGAATGATGCGTATAACGGAGACAGAATGATGTTTCTAACGAAGAGAGGGGGTGCTTATTAAGGAGAGGGATGGATTGCTTATAACGGAGAGAGGTGGTGCTTATTAAGGAGAGGGAAGGATATTTATACGGAGAGAGGGTGCTTTTCAAGGAGAGAATGATGCGTGCTCTTGGAGACAGAATGATGTGTTTCCTAACGGGAGAGGGTGCTTATTAAGAGGAGAGGAAGGATGCTTATAACGGAGAGAGGTGCTTATCAAGAGATGGAATGATACGTATAACGGAGACAATGATGTTTCTAACGAAGAGAGGGGTGGCTTATTAAGGAGGGTGGATTAGCATAACGGAGAGAGGTGGTGCTTATTAAGGAGAGGGAAGGATATTTATAACGGAGAGAGGGGTGCTTTTCAAGGAGAGGGAATGATGCGTATAACGGAGACAGAATGATGTTTCTAACGAAGAGAGGGGGTGCTTATTAAGGAGAGGGAAGGATGCTTATAACGGAGAGAGGTGGTGCTTATTAAGGAGAGGGAAGGATATTTATAACGGAGAGAGGGATGCTTTTCAAGGAGAGGGAATGATGCGTATAACGGAGACAGAATGATGTTTCTAACGGAGAGAGGGGGTGCTTATTAAAGAGAGGGAAGGATGCTTTTAACGGAGAGAGAGGGTGCTTACTAAGGAGAGGGCAGGGTGCTTATTAAGGAGATGGAATGATGTTAATAACGGAGAGAGATGGTGCTTAGTAAGGAGAGGGGATGATACCAATAACGGAGAGAGAGGGTGCTTATTAAGGAGAAGGAATGATGCTAATAACGGAGAGAGAGGGTGCTAATTAAGGAGAAGGAATGATACCAATAACGGAGAGAGAGGGTGCTTATTAAGGAGAGGGAATGATGCTTATAACGGAGAGAGAGGGTGCTTATTTAGGAGAGGGAATGATGCTTATAAAGGAGAGAAAGGGTGCTTATTAAGAAGAGGGAATGATGATTATAACGGAAACATAGGGTGCTTATTAAGGAGAGGGAATGATGCTTATAACGGAGAGAGAGGGTGCTCATTAAGGAGAGGGAACGATGCTTGTAACGGAGATAGACGGCGCTTATTAAGGAGAGGGAATGATGCTTATAACACAGATATGGTGCTTATTAAGGAGAGGGAATGATGCTAATAACGGAGAGAGAGGGTGCTTGTTAAGGAGAGGGAATGATGCTTATAACGGAGAGGGAGGGTGCTTATTAAGGAGAGGGAATGATGATTATAACGGAGAGAGAGGGTGCTTATTAAGGAGAGGGCAGGGTGCTTATTTAGGAGGAGGATTGATGCTTATAACGGAGAGAGAGTGAGCTTATTAAGGAGAGGGAATGATGATTATAACGGAGAGAGAGTGAGCTTATTAAGGAGAGGGAATGATGCTTATAACGGAGAGGGAGGGTGCTTATTAAGGAGAGGGAATGATGATTATAACGGAGAGAGAGGGTACTTATTAAGGAGAGGGAATGATGCTTATAACGGAGAGGGAGGGTGCTTATTAAGGAGAGGGAATGATGATTATAACGGAGAGAGAGGGTGCTTATTAAGGAGAGGGCAGGGTGCTTATTTAGGAGGAGGATTGATGCTTATAACGGAGAGAGAGTGAGCTTATTAAGGAGAGGGAATGATGATTATAACGGAGAGAGAGTGAGCTTATTAAGGAGAGGGAATGATGCTTATAACGGAGAGGGAGGGTGCTTATTAAGGAGAGGGAATGATGATTATAACGGAGAGAGAGGGTACTTATTAAGGAGAGGGAATGATGCTTATAACGGAGAGGGAGGGTGCTTATTAAGGAGAGGGAATGATGATTATAACGGAGAGAGAGGGTGCTTATTAAGGAGAGGGCAGGGTGCTTATTTAGGAGGAGGATTGATGCTTATAACGGAGAGAGAGTGAGCTTATTAAGGAGAGGGAATGATGATTATAACGGAGAGAGGGGGGTGCTTATTAAGGAGAGGGAATGATGATTGTAAACGGAGAGAGAGGGTGCTTATGTAGGAGAGGGAACGATGCTTGTAACCTTATACAGGACCAGAAAAAAGTCTTGAGTATCACCAAAAAAGGTTATGGCACCAGAACCAAACAAAGGTGATGGATTATATCCATCTTCATATTTTATCATCGCCATTAGAGGGCGCCCTGCAAAAACAGGGGCTAATAATCTGGGCGATGACCATTACCTTCTGAGGCTTTCTAGGTCGCGTTATCGCGCTTTTTAGGTGATGACCTACAATCTAAACACTTATTTCTCATCGCAATTTTTGGTGATGAACTGGCCTTATCAGCAGTTTTCGGCGATCAACTGACTTCACCACCCCTAGTCATCAGCTTTGCCTGCCTGTACACCAAATAATTTATTCTGGTGATCTATGATGAAGTTCTTAAAATCTGGATAAAACTTTTTGGGATTGAGTTATTTTTCTAATTATCATCGAACTGTATTATTGATCAAAAACAAAAATGATTTTTTTTGTGGCAACGCAATCTACTCTACTCCATTGACTCCTAAAAGCCACATACCATGCGCATGCGGAAAGGGTTTCCGATTTAGCATGTAACAATGGAGATGTAACAGAAGAACACGTAAAAGACTCCGGAAGTGTTGGACATAGATTAAGTTTCTCATTAATGACCCGACTCACATAATTTACTCCACAAGTGAGATAAGTTAATTTTCCATCGACTGAGATTAGGCTGAAAGCTGATTTACGACTTATACACTTTTCGGCCTGCCAGCAAACTAATTTCTCAGCTATTATCGCCTGCTCTACCGCGTGAGATAAGGAGGAATGAAGGCTTGGAATGTCTTATTAACGCATTCTATCATAGCGCAATATAAACGGTGAATGTGGAATCGGGCCAGAGGCTCGTGACTTCGCTTTCCGCCAAGGATCCTGAAAGTATGCACTGACATAAAAGGAATTGGACAAAAATGTAATTACTCATTATTTGCGTCACAGAAAATATCTCATCAGGACAGTTTTCTGATGTATTTCGTATATTTTTGTTATCCCATTTTAATTTTTATTTATCAGTTTAGACGGCAAAGGCGATCAACAACTTCCATTTATGTTATATGATTTCATAGCTTCAAAATCTTCAGTCAGTCAATCCTACATCTGTGATCCTTAATAAGTGGCATTTGAAGTCAGTCAATCCTATATCTGTGATCATTTAGTGGCATTTGAAGTCAGTCAATCCTATATCTGTGATCATTTAGTGGTATTTGATGTCGGTCAATCCTATATCTGTGATCCTTAATAAGTGGCATTTGAAGTCAGTCAATCCTATATCTGTGATCATTTAGTGGTATTTGAAGTCAGTCATTTCTATATCTGTGATCCTTAATAAGTGGCATTTGAAGTCAGTCAATCCTACATCTGTGATCATTTAGTGGTATTTGAAGTCAGTCATTTCTATATCTGTGATCCTTAATAAGTGGCATTTGAAGTCAGTCAATCCTATATCTGTGATCATTTAGTGGTATTTGAAGTCAGTCATTTCTATATCTGTGATCCTTAATAAGTGGCATTTGAAGTCAGTCAATCCTATATCTGTGATCATTTAGTGGTATTTGAAGTCAGTCATTTCTATATCTGTGATCCTTAATAATTGGCATTTGAAGTCAGTCAATCCTATATCTGTGATCATTTAGTGGTATTTGAAGTCAGTCAATTCTATATCTGTGATCCTTCAAAAGTATTTTAAATCGTTTAATTCAATATCTTTGATCATTTAGTGGTATTTGAATTTAGTCAATCCTATATCAGTGATCTTTCAGTACCATTCAAAGTCAATTGAAATCCTGAAGCGTTTCAAATGTTAGAATATCTCGGCTATGCTTTGATTCTGACTGCTCATAGCCAATACAGTAGAATGCTAATTTATCTCGGTCATACTTCGATTATGACTATTCATGGCCAATACATGAGAATGTTAGAATATCTCGGCTATGCTTTGATTCTGACCGTTCATAGCCAATACAGTAGAATGTTAGATTATCTCAGTCATACTTCGATTATGACTGTTCATGGTCAATACATGAGAATGTTAGCCTATCCCGACTATGCTTTGAATGTGATTGCTCATGATCAATACAGAATAGATTGTTAGACTGTCTCGACTATGCTTTGACTGTGGATGTTCATGGTCAATACAGCAGAAAGATAGAACATGTAGGCTATGCTTTAATTGTGCATATTCGTGATCAGTGCAGTAGAATGTTATAATAGCTCGCTCATGCTTCATTTGTGGATGTTTCTGATGTGTCTTGTAGAATTAGGTACATTCATAAAACTCTATAATTTTCTTAAGATTCTCAATGCGCCAAAGATGGTGAACGTTCAAAGTTCAGATCTCCACAAAATAGTATGTATATAATATACACCACCAATGCCAAACCAGGTTTTGTTATTCATGTTTCCGTGTTGTTCCTGAAGTATAGGTACCTAAGTGACATATTGTTCGTGTGATTTCAAGAGAACACCATCACAAGTTGGATTCAAAGCCTGGACCAGTGCATCGATGTTATAATACCAGCTATTAGTCTAAATAATTATGGAAAATGCTATTGCATGGCATACAAAAAGAGTAGATTTCAAAAGATGCCAGAATAACTGCAATTTATGGACATTTGTGACAGTAAATTGGATAGATACTTCGTATAAGGACTATTTTCTAGGCTTTTGTGCAGTTAAAAAGCCCTGGTCTACACACATTATTGTCGTCGTTGTCGTCAGACTTGGCTATTGTATGCACTGTCTTGTTGTGTATACATGAAATATGAACCGTAAATTGGATATACTAATTAAATCGGCTGATTTTGCATTATTTCACAGGACAAAATAATAATCCAATTCTTCAATGGGTAGAGTTTCGACATCAATGTGCATAAATGTTCATTGTTCAATCATCAATATCGAACCAGTGTATGGTTTGAGACACCTCTGTGTAGAATCTTGAGCAGGTTCTGAAGAAATCTCATTAGGCGTTGTCTGATTCGATGGTATAACATATTTACAGCAAACAATAAATTATCATATTTCATGTAAAAAATGTAAAAGTTGCCACCACAGGACTTAATACCTGTAGATTAACATAGATAAACACATTTACACTGGAAAATGTATATATTACACAAAAGCTGCTTTGAGTCGAGGAAAATCGCTCTTCACCAGCTGTCAATCACTGTCGCAGCTATCATATAGTCTGAATCTATATCACATTTCAGGAAGGGGAGATCGATGTGGGATATATAATATAGTGTACGTCAGCTTCGCTTGGCGTAGACATGTCTCGTCTGTGGTTGTGGATTTCGTATGGCATAGTTTAATATAGCTGTTATTGGAAATTAAATCATTTCATTTGCATTAGGATGATATATTAACAGGGGTATTTATTCACAATTCATCTTCATTTGTATGTACAAATGATAAAGAACGCGGTGAAAGAAACCAAACTATAACAATAGATAAAGATTGGGATAATTAGCTATATAAATCAAATCTGGCACTCATTAGTCAACCATGGTAATGTTTCTGAGTCAAGCGTCACAAGTTCTTCTTCCAAACCTATCAACGCTACTAAATCACCAAGCACAATCTTCCCAATCAATGATGCGATAGAGAAAGTGAAAATATGGCTTAACGTCATAAACTGATACTCCGTGTTAGCGTAATACATCATGGTTGGATTTGCATCTCAGGGGCCAATAATGGGATAACTGCATTGTGAAGGCACATCGCGTTCTCAACCCAAAATTAGATATTAGCTCAAGCTTTCAGCATGTTAGCAATCAGATATAAACCAACAATGTCGTCGTAACGAGGATTTTTCTACCACTCGGGAAAAATGTCATCTTTCAATAAAGGAGCGGAAAGAAAAACAAATATGCCAACATCATCTGTCCTGTTCATAGGCTATTTTTGACAAAATAAATTTGACAATAGTCGATCCCCCCAGTGAAGCTACCCGACAATCTTGTGTGCTTAGTGAGAAACTGTCACGTTAGAATGGGTCGAGTCTTCACAGAGGATCTTCATACAAATGCCGTTGTCATTATTTGTTTTCTCGCTACTCGTATATCAGGGCAGCTTGTAATATAAGCTTTGTGTATACTTGGATTAGCATACTTTAATCCGGTCGTTCATTGTAGGAAATAGCACTGCTTATAAATGGAGCTTCACATATTATCTAGGTTATACGATTTTTCTGTGAAAAAAAATATCATACGAAGAAAGCTATAGGGATAAACAATCAACTAAATCCTAGTCTTCCTTGCCCCATCTGTTAGCATTATCTGCAGCTGGAGGGAGCAATGCTTTGCCATGTGATTTTCAATGTACACTGTACATTTTCAATGTCGTAAGTGATATACGCTCATTTCGAAAACGACTCGGAATTTCATTTAATAATAGGTCTTTGTAAATATTTGGAGACACTCTCTTTCCAGCATCATGGAAAATGTTGACTGCTTTGGGGTTTTTAAGTAACTGACTTGCTTTTACTTTATTTCCAACACAATGTCGCTCAAAGGATCTGGATGCTGATGATCTAAATAAATGGTCTCTGGACAACTCGATAACGTTATAAAGCAGCACGACACCCATATAAATGTCGAACTCGATGTTGAAATTTTCTACCAATACGAATTGTCCATGAATATGGCATACAAGCCAATGTATTTCGATTAATTAAGCGAAAAGTCGGTTTATCAGATTCTTTTTATATTCGACCAGGTTGGCTATCCGTAACCGCGTTATTGAAGTCATTAAGCTGTAAAATATGTTCTTGCCGTTATAATCAGTGAAGGATATGTTTTAAATCGCAATGGGAAGAATATAATGGTGCCTCGGTTGCGTTGTACCGTCTCCAACTCGCGGTTTTCCCCGCGAGGACTCCCCTGCTGAGAGCGGGATGGTATTATCATTTTATAAGCAGCAGATCTGTAATTAATTGCTTTTCAAATGACCAATTTGTATTGTCCGCGTACTGTGCGCCACAATGGCTGCACTCGCTACCAAACCTGTTGCTGATAGGATGATTATTAGCGCGTGAACGCAAGGACGGAGAACTCGCGACGACACTGACAAACGAAGCTAATATAGGACTTGCCAGGACGTTTCCATCGGCTCCAAAGCGTCAGTGCTCCTCTCTGTCCAACAGAGGCGACCTTCATAAAAGATATCCACAATTTTATCTCTAATAATTAAAATTTCACACCAAAATTTCCTCACTCACTCCTTTGTGAAATCAGCAATGGAACGCTAGTGGACTTAGAGAATTACTGAAGACACAAACAGATAGATGGTCTATTGGCAACGGATGTTTCTTCTTCTGCGTGTATGTATCACGTTTAATTTAGCATATTTTGTGACCTATCTGCCCAAATTAGACGTTAAGCAGGGCGAGTCGGCACATTTTAATAATGCAATTTGAACTGTATAAAATATGAGATATATATGCGTATATTCCGATAAAGATGAACATACAATCGCTTACGCAATATACACAACGATGTATTAGCAACTTTATCCAAAAAAGGCACCAAATTATCAAATATACATAAACTTGACTGATGGGTGTTCGCCCCCGCAAGACGATATTACGCTATAGTCACTGACTGGTGGGTTTTCGCGACCGCAAGACGATATTACGCTCTTGTCATTGAGTGACGGGTGTACGCGACCGCAAGACGATATAACGCTATAGTCACTGACTGATGGGTGTTCGCGACCGAAAGACGATATTACGCTATAGTCACTGACTGATAGGTGTTCGCGACCACAAGACGATATTAAGCTATAGTCACTGACTGATGGGTGTTCGCGACCACAAGACGATATTAAGCTATAGTCACTGACTGATGGGTGTTCGCGACCACAAGATTATATTACGTTGTAGTAACAAAAGATGTGTACAACCGGAGTGCTTCTTCAACCAACTGTCCATATAAACATGTCGGTGACACAAAGCGTGACTAACATGAATAACATGAATAACCTACTAGCGACATTTCGTAGTCAACTGTTCAACTGTTGAATGACGCAAGAAGTTATGAAATGTGTCGCAACAGATCTTGTACACTACGATATAATCTTGGTGATAATTTCAACACATGAGCGTGTCATCATCCTAAACTTCAAACAAAAGATCTAATAAAAATAAAGAAGAACCAACTAAGTATTATTTGAATGATATACTGCCTGAATCATAACTAGAAGCCTGATTGACCTTTCCAGTAATTAACTGCGGCTGGCCAACAAATCTCAACTCTGGTGAATGATTTTTGTTCATAGAAACAAAACATAGCGTCTGTTATAGAAGGTTATTATTGCTATAGTTTGATTTGCCCATACGTTGTACTACTCAGATAACTGAATTCTCCGAGTTGTTACCTTCGTTGTGAAGAACATATTTAAAAACCTGTATCAGTTAACTAGGTATAGGTTAAATTGAGTGTCACCTTTGGACACCTGGTCGTTGACTTTAACAATGTACACCTGTAAATCTTTGACTACAACTGCCATCCCAACCAACACTTGAAGAAACTATGCAGAGGTCAAACTGACCACGGCCTATCACTTCAAGGTGTGAAAAGCCTGCAGACTAGACAACGTGTAGTCCAGAGCCAATTAAGCAGGATATTTGCTCAGTCATTCAGTATAGTCCTGTACGCATGGTGTGTTCAGTACATATAGAGCGAAGGTGAAGAGACGGGCTGATAACAAGGGCACTTGACAAGGAGCGAAGGAACAACACTGTAAGATAAAGTACCATCAGATATTTATGATAACAAAATTCCGATGGTAAAAAGCTGAAACAATGACACCATGCGGTCTTATTGAGTTGAGGGGTTATTAATGAGCCTCTTTCTAGTCATACTCAGTTTCACAGGATAGTGACCGTGCTATCAGTATTGTACTCAACCCATCATGGCTTCCACACGAAAAGGCTCAGTCATGGCGTGACTGGGATACATACACAATCATAACGTCACTGGGTTACAGACGCAATCAAAGCGTGACTGAAATACAGAGGCGATCAAATCGTGACTGCAATACGGACGCAATCAAAGCGCGACTGGGATACAGACGCAATCAAAGCGTGACTGGAGTACAGACGCAATAATGTGACTGGGATACGGGCGCAATCAAAGCGTGCCTGAAATGCAGACGCAATCACCGTGACTGCGTTACCGACGCAATCACAGCATGACTGGGACACAGACGCAATCGTAACGTAACTGGAATACAGACGCAATCATAGCATCACTGAGATATAGACGCAATTCTAGCGTGACTGGGTTACAGACGCAATCATAGCGTGACTGGGTTACAGGCGCAATCATAGCGGGAATGGGATACAAACGCAATCATAGCGTGCCTGGGATACAGACGCATTCATAGCATGACTGGAATACAGACGCAATCATAGCATCACTGAGATACAGACGCAATCATAGCGTGACTGGGTTACAGACGCAATCATAGCGTGACTGGGTTACAGGCGCAATCATAGCGAGACTGGGATACAAACGCAATCATAGAGTGACTGGGATACAGACGCAATCATAGCATGACTGGGATATAGACGCAACCATAGCGTGAGTGGGATACAGACGCAATCATAGCGTGATTGGGTTACAGACGCAATCATAGCGTGACTGGGATACAGACGCAATCATAGCGTGACTGGGATACAGACGCAATCATAGCATGACTGGGATACAGACGCAATCATAGCGTGACTGGGATACAGACGCAATCAAAGCATGACTGGGATACAGACGCAAACATAGCGTGACTGGGATACAGACGCAACTATAGCGTGACTGGAATACAGACGCAATCATTGCGTGACTGGGTTACAGACGCAATCATACGGTGACTGGGTTACAGACGCAATCAGCTTGACTGGGTTACAGACGCAATCATAGCGTGACTGGGTTACAGACGCAACCATAGCGTGACTGGGATGCAGTCGCAATCATAGCGTAAGTGGGATACAGACATATCATAACGTGTCTTGGGATAAAGACGCAATCGTAGAATGACCGGGACACAGACGCAATCTTAGCGTGACTGGGATACAGAGGCAATCAAAGCATGACTGGGATACAGACGCAACCACAGCGTGACTGGTAACCCTTTCTCTGTGACAGGCGACAGGTTTAAAATGTTAACGAATAGGGATTTAATCGTAGAATGACCGGGACACAGACGCAATCTTAGCGTGACTGGGATACAGACGAAATCAAAGCATGACTGGGATATAGACGCAACCATGGCGTGACTGGGATACAGACGCAACATTGTCCCAACATCATTTGAAAACTGTTTACCCTTTCTCTATGACAGGCGACAGGTTTAAAATGTTAACGAATATGGATTTAAATGAATCTGGGCGCTACAACCCGAGAAGAGATCTTGCTAATACATGGCTGATTCGTCAGCCTTTAGTTGAGTTTTAATTATCGGCTGAAGAATCAAGAGAAATCAGCTTTGTATGGAATCATTGGCGGACAGAGTATAACCAATTACGCCCAAGATAAACTAGCTGTTCTACTACAAAGCTATGATGATTTATTCAGGAGCTTAACCAGTTTGACCACGATCTAAACCAATTTAACCAATTGCAACTAAAACGAAATGTGTATATACAATAATTACCCTTATCCGAAAAGTCTATATAATTCGTACACGGCCACGGCCTGTCTGCACGAGCAAACGTCCACTTGAAATCACATAGGCGATGTTTAAGGCGGATATTGCACTGGTCATTCAGTGACCGAAGATGGTCATCGGTTGCCCAACAATAGGATTACGGGAATTTGTTTGAATATTCAACAACCAGTGTGTTAAGTAAAGTCTCTACTGTTATGCAAGCCCCACTGTCCACCCATCCGCCGGTCTCTTAGATCTCTACATTGGTCAATATGAGTATTGCTTAACCCTATTCCACAAGTCAACAAACTTGGGAGAAAAATGGTTAAACAATAATTGACTGGGAGAATGACCCGACAAAACTGGTCTTCAGATTGCTACCATCACATTGACATATGAATGTATATTAATGTTGATATAATCTGGGATAAAGTATTGTGTCCAGATATAGTGAAGGGTGAACGTAATGATTCATAGACTATGTCCGCACGGTTAGGCTGTTAAATTGATGGGTTCATTTGGACGTTCCATAATTTGCACAGCAAATGTCCATGTCGGAGAGAACGAAAGTCAGTGCAGGTGTGCCCTTGATGGTTTGCAAATTGCTGTCCCATTCCGTTCTGACCACAACGCAACTGTATACGAAAGCAGGATGGATATAGGCATCACGGTTGACAATCTAAGGCCAATTTCTTATATGAAGTGATGGCACATTATCGTGGCCAGATATGTTTCAACTTAACAATCGCCAGCACAAGTCGTTTTTAATACACCCTTCTTAAAAATCCTATAATAGCAGGATTGTGGTGTAATCCTACCCGAACTTGAAACAATCCTGTAGGATGTGCATAAGATGCTAGGACTCAGTGTTCTGACATCAGCTAGGATACAACATCCTCTCTGGATTAAGTATAGTAACCACAAATAATGGTATCCAAGTCTTTCTTAAAGGTTGAAGGTCAACGACAGTTTGTTTGCGACTAGTCATATGAACACATCATGTCGCCTTCAAAGCCTTAACCGAGGTATAGCAATCCTTATTCGAAGTGATTGAAGGAAAGAGCTAATTCATGACACAGTAATATGTGTACACTATAGTGAGAGTAAATTGTTTATTCTAACTATATCAGCTGTCCGAGAATCAATTTTGCACGAAGATTTACCAGTTGTTAAAGAGGACCAACTCTTATAAATTCAATCTCAACAACAAGATACGAATGTAGCTTCCTTAGCCATCCCTTAGCTTAATTAAAATATATATGTAATGGTACTAGTCGAAAATATTGATGCGGTTGAAATAACATTTGGTTGACGTTACTTCATATTCCGTTCTTCTTACCTCCTGCATACTCAATCCTACCCCCTGCTTACTTAATTAAGGAATGCTATAAGGACGTCGACGCCTCTCATTAGACCTGTGGTCAAGGGACGCGCCCAACCCGAGAAGCTTGACTGACCGCCGGTCATCGAGAAGGGCTATTAAAATGGTTAACACAACCCGACTACACACGGTTTATAAGTTGACCAGGGAGGCTTGTGTATCCAATGTGTACAAGTGTATATAAGGCGTACAGAATCGCGCATTTCATTATTTCCCTAATTTCAATTTTCTCCTTGATGACCAAGCCCGCGTGTGTCAAGATTACTGGAATACCTGGGATTGTTCGGATTTTGGGGAGCCACGCTATCCATGCTGCTGGCTCAGCGCCCGGCCTAACCCCGGTCTCTCATATAGAGATTGCCGCTAGACGATTTTCTCTGCCTTACAGGGTAAATGAAATCATTTGTTCGGCCTCTCAAACATAACAGTGTCTAACTTAGTCCCCACTCTGATTAGTCCTTTAATTACGACAAATTGAACGCTACAACTTGTACAACCTCTTGGCCCAAACCCAATACACACATGGGAAAATATCAATATATCGAAAGCTCTTCCTCCAAAAACCTTTATCCCTCATCAAGAAAGCTATAGCACAGTAATTACATCAGTCCGCATTTCGGATCGGGAAAGTTCCTATTTTTATAACGCATTTTGCTCCTAGATTTGGTTATGTCATAGTGCTTTAAAGGTCACTCGAAGGGTTATTAAGTGATGACAAGTGTTCTCATAATTGATAAATTTTCTTGAATCAAATGACTCTGAAAGAGTAACTGTGCGTGAAACATATAATTATGTTATATGTTACAACGAGCAAATAACTATATTTGCCGTTCCAGCTGACAATTAAATTAAACTTGATAATTTGAAAAATAAGTTGAACATGCCACATAAATTTACATGATTTATACGGATGACAAAAAATTGTTCTAATGCAGAAAGGTGTATTGTGTGAACAAATTCAATGTCGCATATGTTGCTCAAAGTCCAGGTAGCAACATTGTATATACGATGCATCAACCTGTTCAGGACCTATCTACGGCAGGTTGCAATCAAAAAGTGACAAAAAGTCGGGTTGTTGCGAAGAATCAACGGAATGTATGTTATGCATGGTATGGAACCAACGAAGGTGTGTTGTGGTCAAGAAAAAGCGTGTTGAAGTAGGCGTTGTGATCTGGAATCAAACTAATCTGTGTTGTGGAACGGAGTCAATGGCGGTGTCTTATGGTACGGAATCAGCCGTTGTGTTGTGGTCAAGGAAAGAAGCTATGTTGTCGTGTTGTGGCATGGAATCAATAAAATCTTTTTTGTGGTACAGAAACAATAAATAGGCGATCGTTTTTTTGTAACGATATGTATGTTGCATGGTAAATTGAATATGTGTGATATGCACAAAGATATGTTGCCAAGGAAAAATGTGTTATTGTCAAGAAAAGGGATGAAGCACAGAATCATGGAAAAGTGTGTTAATATAAAAGTACACTTACCTTCAGGAAATACCGCCCTCATTTTGAGATAACTAGTGGACAGTCGAATTATGGAGGCTTTATCCAACTGACTTGTGATGGCCGACGGTAACGGCAAAAGCTTCGCCAGTTCGTAAAATTCCGCATTTTCTTTTTCTCGACGTGTTCGGGCAGCATTTTTCGATTTTTCCTTCATAGCTTCAACCCTTTGAAAAAATAGTAAAGATAATATTAAATTTCAATTTGTGAGACAGAACTAATAAAATAAGTTGCAATAGGTATTTGTTTACCTGTTTTCATGTATGTCTGTATACCTTTGCTCATCATGACGAGAGCCTCAGAACACTTTGTTTATTACTAGACTTGCTTCATTGTCGTTAGGATCTGATTGACGAATTGGTATAATTTTTCAGAAAACTGCATTGTGAAAAACATACAGATCAAACTTTCTGATGCCACGCTATTTCTCATCTCTTGCATTGGACAGTCTGAATTTCTTGAAAGGCCAGTGCGTGATGCTGTAAAGCAATCCAGTACAAAAACCAGGGGAACAATTCTCTGCAAAAACATGAGCTGTATCTGGGAACATCACTTCTTGTGTAACTTGTCAAATATTGGTAAAAGTCCACTCCTTGAAGAAGGGTCATTGTCTTGGTATACCCATCGTTGGTATATGTACAATAATGGTAAACAAGGCCTAGTTTGTACTTCACGCTATCATAACAATGCCAGAGGAAAGACGTTCTAAATATCTCAGAAATATTCCAGTCCTGGACGCGATGTGAGCAACGCAAACACACAATGTGTTCTTCGTGCTTGGAAGTGTTTGTTCGTTCACTAAAACTGCGTTTCGGAGTCAAGGCCTGAATATCCCCCAACGGTTTCTTCACTGCGTCCGTGTGTGCATTTCCTATTTCACGAAACTCATCCCTGCGTGCCTAAGAATGATATGAGGGGAAAATCCATCCTCAAGTGAAAAGAGTGACACATATAGCAAAACGGACCAAACGGGGAAGATTAAAGTATTTAGTTAAGATGATCCAAACTTACAAAGAATATCTCACTAATCCGATAAAGACCAGAATCTTCGATTAACCAACGTTTCAAAATTGACTTTACCCTAAACATGATATACAGTTGTTTAAAATTTGTTAACGCCGTGAATTAAATTATTACCATACCCCTGATATTAATGAAATCGAAATTTAACTCAACATCATTTCGGTATGGTGGAAGTAAACGTATGCTAGTGACCCAGTGTTAGATCATTAGGTGCATGCATATGTAATTAAGGCTCGAGTCGGTCCACTGAGCCGACCGTCTGTGAAGTTTGACTAAACTCACTTGTAATCGTTACCGTTTACGCAATATTTACTCTTCGCTGCATTTCCATTTAAATTCGGTATCTAGAGCGCCTTGCTAGTTTTAACAGGTGGGCAATAGTCGGTTCTTTTTCATATCGGTTGACACCGTGGTAAAAGCACAGGGTTTAATACTCATTCACGTCGTTCACCCGAGGCTTAGTGGGAGGAAATGTGTTTAGAATAAACGCATCCTAACATAAAACTATCAGACATTAAAATGAGACGATACAAAGTTAGTACTTTCAACTGTTCATCTCTTTGCACGGCAGCATAAAATAAAAAAATAGAAGCAGGAAAGTCATAAAATTTCACGCTATTACAATAATCACAGGTGGTCATAATTAAAAGTGGAAAGTGGCCCATAGGTGTTGAAAATTCCATGATAAAAATTTAATAGAACGTTTGATCATAATTTCCCAGGGCCAAAGGGTATGAACTTACAATGAAAATCGTCAGCAAAAATTTGTAAAGTATAGAAATAAAAGTTAAGTAGACAAGATGGCTGGAATGGTTGAAATTTTTGCAACACATGTGAGGCGTTTAAAGTGATACGATGCAACTACCAGTTAAAACTATTTAATTTTAAGAGCTACTGGCCGGCAAACTTGTTTTCTTAATTAACACGATTACGATTAGAACCATAAATGTTAGATAAACAATGAAGATTATCAGTAATGAACAGCTCGCATGTCTCACACTTACCGATCAGACTGTCATCTAACGGGTTATCTAACGACAAGTTCAAATGGGAAAGGTAACGACGGCCATCGTCAGGCAATCATCAGGGCAGAAACGCTTGTGTCATTCAGGAACTAAGGTTATAAGAACGACCAACACCGACCATAAAGATTCCACAGAACTGCACTTATTTTGTTACAGGTTTGGAATAAATGGTCCAAAATCACAGACCGTGCAAAAGTCTCGTCCCGGATGGGTCCCGCGGGACACCAGGTTTCCTTGTAGTAAAATGTCAAGGATATTTAGTTTCTTAAAAGTTACACATCGTACTTTCTTGCATACACAAATGAAGCCAACGAGGAGACAGGTTTACTGGCACTACACATCATCGACAACCGTAACGCGTCACGCTTCGATCATATTCAATATAATTAACATAGCCGACTTTCCGAACTGTCTTAGCCTAGTGTAACCCTTTGTTCATACGCTCAGACCTAAAGAAATGACCTATCTGAACTGTCGCTGTCAAATGCATTCTTATTCTCTCTGCCTCAAAGAAAATATAAAACCATAACTTTGGATTGGAGATTGGGTTGTAAAAGTGTTTTGCAAAATCTATATGAAATCAGTTTTCAGATGCAACACTACGTACAAAATTTTATAAATAGCGCGGAATTTTGCGGTACACTCAGTACCGAAATTCACGGAAGACCTTCCTGTGGGAAAATTATACAAAAGTATCAATTTAACATTGTTTTAACATCAGTTTATTGAACTTAGGACAGAAAAGATTAAACCTTTAAAATAAAATTTAGCAAGTTGAACGTTAAACTTCTTTGGAAAGTTCATGCGAAGTTAAATTTCAAGTAACAACATAATGTATTCTTGTATTGGCGCCAATTTCAAGAGGACAAAACGCTATCGCAGCTGTTCCGGTACAAATTCACTATGGCCTTCATCGAAATATTTACAAAAGAGATTTAAGAAAATTGAAATCTCCTCATCTTTTGAGTCAGTCCTAAGTTCAAAAATTTCACCGCTCTTGATGTTGGAGAATAATTTTGTTTTTCACGTGATTTGGTGTTTCTAAACTGGTTTTCAATTTTCCTTTTGTAGTTTAAGCACCAAACAAATTGACCAAGGCAGATCGCCACTGCTAAAGGGATTTACTCGATCCGTTTTCGTTATTTGGGTAAAGTCTTAGATCAGCGGTGTCGGAGATAATGAAATTATATAAATCAGCCGATCACTTTATACTCTCCGAACAAATGTTTAAACAGAGATATGAACTACCATCAGTCTTTATGAGATAAACACCCGGAACGTTGCGTGTTTCGTTGACGTCATAAGCAAACCAGTTGGAAAAGTTCGAACGAAAACATAACCTTATTAGTTTGTGCTATTTTTGTATTACGCTATTACCCAACACACTGGTGTATGGTCTTACAAAGTACAGTCAATAACGTACGGTAAAATTCGATCTGGTGTTACGAAATTTAGTCAAAGACATGAAGACATCAATTTATCAATTAAACAACTGAACAAAAGTTTCCAAGCAATGGGAGATGTATTATTCTCATCGCATATTAAAATGAAAAACAAAGAAGCAATCTGAAATGATTTTATCGTCTCTATGTTTTCCGGTCACAATTAGTGCTGTCTCGAGAAAAGAAAATTGACAAAAAAGGAAACGATTTTTTTAATGAAAAGAGCCATCTTTTCGTGGGCATTGTACAATCATTTACGGAATTAACTGATTAACTTACATATTTCAAAATACCATCAGGTAAAAAATCCCACAGAGACAATCTTTCTTTTCTTAGCATAAGATAAAATGTTTTCTTACCTCTCATGTTTTCCCGAGCCTGTTGTGTCTTCGTTCGGTGATGATAACCCGACGTCCGATCTGAATATAAGACAAACACAAACGATCAATTCTCACAAATCTTCAGTTGCGCCTTCCCAAAATAATCTTTCTCCTGCCAATTAATAATACAAGTATGTCCATAATGTCTTGGAACAGAAGAAACATCTGCACAGGTAAGATTCTAACAAATTCACACATACACAGACGAATGGTAAGTTGTATACCGTATTACGCGGTATTAATGAGCGATCACGGTCGGACAACAAATTGCCCTGTCGTGTTGTCTTGCTTTCCCGTCTATCCACAGTTCGTATAGTTAGTTTTCGTAAGTTTCCATTGAAACAAATCATGTTAATAGCGCCAGTAACGGCAGGCCATGAATTGTCCGATTACTACTGGTGAGCAAATGTTCGGAAACCCGAAACATCACGACCATCATCTCTCGGCCACATTGAACCGATCACGCGCCAATGTTGTGTCTGCACACCACGTGCAAACTCTGACAAGTCTTTCTCCCAGGTCCGTACTTCGGCAAGCTCGTCAATGAATCAAAGTATTTAAGAACCCTGCAATGTATGATTGAGCACGATCGAGTCGTCAAGTCGAGGTTATTCTCACTATCTGTGAGTCGTGATCATTTTGCCAGCCTGATGCTATAATTGACATGTATATCGCCCCATAGGTTCAGTCGGAGCGAAGAATTCTTCAAGTTGAGCACGGTGCGTCTTCTCCTCGGTCTGAGCTACTTGTAAGTCTCAGTAACAAACGTTACAGCACATTGCAGGCTGGGACACTTACCATGGTACTCGCCTCATACTATATGCGGGTTAACGCTCAACAATCTCAGTGGTGACATGAATAATATAGAAAGCTTGTACGACTTTTTAACAAGGCTGCGCCAATATACAGGTGATACTGAAAGTCTAGCTCGAAGGACGTTCACCAAACTGCGCTACAAGCGGACGTCAAGTCGTATGGTAGGGAAATCTACGTTTAAAGTTAGCTTTGTTCGCACTTAAAATGACAGAGTTTTGTACGTTTTAATGATGGTCAACGGATGGGTCTGCTCCTGTCTGGCCTCATTATTATTCACGACACGACAACCCCAGCTAGGTCACAGAGGGAAAATCAGCTCGACAGACGAACCCCGAGTGATCGGATCTGCCAATCAAATACTACCACCGGACGCCATTGGTTAAGGCTGCAGCAGAAACTCCGCCTTTAGCGAGGAATTTCACATAGGGCACGCCTTGGATCTACTGTCGCACGGTTGGAAAGGATTAATTAAATGATACGAGAAGCCTGATATGTCATTTAGAGGGATAGAAACAAAACAGAATGTCAGTCAAAAGGTAAACAAATTATTGCAAACACGTGGATG
Organism: Hanleya hanleyi; assembly: GCA_036873755.1. Lineage (NCBI taxonomy): Eukaryota > Metazoa > Mollusca > Polyplacophora > Lepidopleurida > Hanleyidae > Hanleya > Hanleya hanleyi. Next base: position 154,763 of record JAVTVY010040756.1, on the reverse strand, counting down.
ATGACACAGCTAAGTGTAACGATGTTAAATGGCAACTATACTCAAGAGAAGAAAACAATGCAAAGGTGTACAAAATGCCAAAGTCTGTGTCCAAAATTACAGAAAATAATTTTTGTAACGATGAACATGAATCTGGGACATCCGGAACGGGGAAAAACCTTGTAAAATAAACTTGAAAATATCAGGAGATGACTCATCTATACCCCTCAGCGTGTCAAGAAAATGAACGGCAAAGAAGAGTGAGTAAAGAAGTCACTAACGACTGGGCATTGTGCTCGACCCAGTCTTCTCCATTACCCCCGGACAAAAGTGAAAACACACAACAGTGCAGGGGTCTTTTCTATGGGCGTGTTCCCTACATATTCTCGTTCGCCTCATTTAACCAGAATAATATTAAGTCGTGTTGTGCTCTTCCAACGTCACTGCTGAATTATACTGAATTAAGTGCTCGACTCTTGAGAGTTTTTCACCGGCGTCGAACCATAGATCACAAATGCCAGTATTATACAGGGACCCATACACGGACCCCAACAGGCGTACCTGATCCCCTCTGAGGGCCCTTAAAGGGTACCAGAAAAAGACAAAGGTAAAATTGACGGTGACACCTTTTTGTCAAATTAGGGAACACCTGAATGAGTTCGAATTTAGTGTACTAAACTAGAAAATGGAAGTACGGTGTACATCTCAGTCGTCCACATTCAGAGCTCTTTTGAATATTCAAAATCCACCTTTCCCATATACAGTGCATGTAGTGAAATAAATATCAATTAAATCTTTAAAAATGTTTACAGTGCGGGCGAAAAAAAAGCAACGGCACATTTGTCTCAAATTACTCTTTACCGTGTCTAATATTCACACGTATCCTGATGGAACGTGGATAAAAAATATATGGTAAAACAAATGAGTGATAAAATCATATCTTGTAAGATAAATGTGCGATGCAGTTTTCATTTTCTTCTCTTCCAAGCTGTGTCTGTCCGTCTGTCACTTGAGTCATATGGTACCTGGTGAATTATTACAGAGCAAAGGACAATTTATACAGTGGACATATTAATTCCACTGAATCTGGGGCTTGAGTCCGTGCGAACACTGCTTGATTCAACATATCAAGATGTTTACATGAACAATCACAAGGAAAGCCGGACTTTCGAAAACGACCAAGGGGACTTGCCATTAGTACGATTTTCAGAACAGAGCAGCATGCCTATATGCACAGCAGCGTTAATACTAATGTTGAATTATTATGCCATTACCAATGGGTTTGAAGTGCTATCAACGTTGTTTTTACAGTGTTATTATTTTATTTAACAATATCTTGATTTGTTTCAAAACTTTTCATACGATTGTGGATTCAAATACCTCAACAGCCCTCAACAACCTTTCTTACGCATTGCTGCAACGTCACACGAGTGATCATACTGTTGTTTCATGAAATTTATGCAGCTCGTGATGACGATATGACAAACACATCGGGATGTTTAGATACCAAAATGGAAAGGCTGATTGGAGTTTTCAACTGTATCATAAACTTGTTAGTTCTGACAACAAATAAACCGTGTTTCGCGCCAATTAGCAATCGTGCTAATATGGTGGTGAGAACACAGAACGGCGTATTCTGACAAGAAGTCAAATGACTCCACAGGCCGAATGTCTGACACTCAAAGACACCCCAAGGGAGCTCGTTTGATTCACGAAAGTTACCTTGTTTCTCAGTCATGTTTTTGTAGATGTTCACCTGGTTATCTTGGATGATGTAACAACACGAGCCCGAGGGTCCATTTAAACAGAATTAGAAACAAGAAACGATAATTACACGAAACGATGATCTGTAGTGATTGCAATGTCCTTGTGAACCTACCAGATGGAAATATATCAGTTTGTGTGCGTCCATCTTCGCATATCCAAGTCGAACACTGCAGGTGTTGCCTTGGCTGAACATAACACATTATCTTATCAGAATACGGGTTTGGTGATGTCATAGCTCTATAAATAGTCCGTGGTCCATATTAAGAGAAGTGCAATGTATGACCTCTTTAAAATTCAAATTTGATTGGTTATTCGAAAGAAATTAACATCAACACAATCACCACTTGCCATATTTGGAAATCACACAGGCAGACATCAAAGAAAATCCTCGCTGCACGGTGTTGATTGGTTATATGACATCACGTGCGTTTCCCGGTTTGAACAATTTACTCTATTCAGTAGGTCAAGGTAAATGATGGAACGTTAGTGTAGTATTTAACTTGAAATGTGAAGACGGTGTGCGTCAAACGTAAGTGAGGGCTCAAAGTATAGGAAGAAGGGAAAATGTTTGATAATATTCTAATCTATGCGTGTAATTTAAGAGAACTGTTCAAGAAACACACACACTATAGTGTCTCGAAACAGAGAAATGACGGACGAGTATTAAGGATGAAAGTGCTGAAAAACTTAGGTTCCTCTACTCAAATCTTCATCACGGAGAAATAGTCTATAATCAAGATTAATTCCAGAGCCATTTGCTAGTGCTATTTATAGTAGAATCCCGTTTTGATTTTTTGCAGATTGAGAAATGTGAGAAATTGTCATTGTGAGAAAAGAACGAAGCGACTAAAGAATGATAGGGAGTCCTACCGCTCGATATCATGGACCGTATATCAACTTTACGAGCCATGGTCAAATATATACAAAAAATCTTCTTCTGCTATCTTTCATGTTTATATTGCAATATTGACGTTCTGCCCACCCACCGAGGGCTTATCACATATTACGACAGAAACTTAACGTTATAATCACCTTACGTCCCTTATCGTATTAAACTTTGGCACATGTAGATCTGTTACTAACTTCAACATACGCGTGTATTCTCTCCTCTATGCATGCGTAATATCACTATGCGTTCACCATTATAACCTGATATACACTGACTGCAATGGTGTACACAGTTGGTTTAAATTGAATGTATTTGTCTAATTTGGTTTACTTGTAATACCAGAAGTTGATTCGCCTCTGGTAATATTCCACTATGAGTCGCTTTGGGTATTATATAATCGCGGCTTTTCTTGCTTAATATATGGGGACAAATTTTGAACTGGCAGAAATTAGGTGAATATGCTTTATGTAAGAATCCCAGTCGAAGGTAGTGGTAACACTTCTAGTGCTTTCTAAAAGGAGAAAGGATAGGATACCTGTAACAAGTACTACCCACTCGTAATCTCATGCCTAGAATCATGCACTGGGGCGCGAAACCAGCCGTTTTTCAAGATCAGGACTTTGTCATTGCGTCCGAAGCTCAACTCGTATATATATGTATTCTACCACAATTATATACTATATTGAGACTATATATTCAAATATTAATGTCTTATAATCACCTTCACGGTTGCAACCCGACAATCCTGGAGTGTTTTACACTTTTTATGTTAATGTCCTAGACTTGCGCCCAGTCTGAATGGTTTATCATCGTATTTAAAAAAGAAACGAAGTCCCTTCCGCAACTACTTCGCAAGAATACAAATGAGGGACTTTGAGCAAGTCAGTTTCAAAATAAATCCGTAACATTAGATTCATGATTTGAAAACTCGAAGACGGTCAACTGCATGGTTGTCACTAGAAGTAGAACAGGTGAAAACTAAATATGAAAGAAGTATACTATAACTAATGGAATGATATTTCTAACCTTTTGTAAAAGTTTATGCCATTTTTGACAGCGCGGTTATTATTAGAGCCTCAAGACACCAAGCTTTCTCAGGCCACGTGCACAAGTGAAAAAATTTACGACCGAGTTGATGAAGTGTCTTTAATCTTCTATTGGACTGGTGAAAAGTTATTTCTAAGTCAGTTCCTCTATCAATCGATATTCGGCCCGGCTATACAAATTTGTACAAGGCGATTTTCATTAAATATACGATCGGGGCCTTGATAAGGCGCTGTTTTGGAGTCCTATCAATGGGGACTAGAGTCCGACAGTGGGCGTTCTGAACCGTGGATTCCCCCCTCCGCTGTTTGTCAGATCACTTAAAGAAAAATGATCAGCCTATAACGTTCGCCAAGTCAAGGTTCGCAGAGCTCCTTGGAAAAAGTGTGGAATCAATTATTCATATGTATATTAATTAGTTAATATAACATCAATTCCAACACACCATGCAACGAGCTGATCGTTTCATGCAACACTGATTAAACTGATATAGCCCCATTAAATGTATTGGAGGAATTGAGATTCGCTCAACCTGACACAGTTTATACTATAAGGTCCATGTCTCATCCTAGAAGATCTGTATATAAAAGAACAGAGACATGAATGCTTTGTACAATTTCATAGTCAACTGAGAAGAATGAATAATATTTTCCTACACCACCTTTATACCAACAGCTGTTACGGAATAAGGAGCTCGAGATTTTTTTCTATAGGTCGTTAAAACTTAAACGCCTTTATGCTCGAGTTTCCATTTTTCAGCATACATGAAACGTGAATTTAATACTCTGTATCGCCCCGTCTGGAAAACTCGTTACAATGAGGCTCGCTAGAAAGTTTATTCATCGGGACAGACACTGGGAATTTTCAATTTGCCGCATTTACGTCACGAACTCTGGCGACGCTATGTCTGGGCCGACCGGATGGTGATCCCCCACGCGGGAGGGAGTCCGCTGGAGGGAAGAGCGACCAAGGACAATTCAGAGCTCCCCGCTTATTCAAATACGTATGAATTTTGCCACCTGCGAGCGCAAATATTCAAAGGGTGAAGGGAAGATCTTGAAATGCGAGCAGGTTGCCCGGTTTAAACTAATACATAATAAGCATCTCATTGAGAAGACTGTGCAGGTGTTCAGATCGAGACTCTAATGTTTACCACCCCGGCGAATTCCCCTCTATTCCCATTCTTCCGTCCTATACAACGGGTTTGCCCGTCTTTATGGGGTTTATCAGATATGTTGTAAAGTCGACACACGAGTGGAAAATAGAAAATAATAGAAGGGATAATGGCACAGTGTTTTCAATTCCTCTCCCTAATAGAATATTTGGAGAAGGGAACTCCTTCTATAAAGACAATTTGAATCTACGCGGAGCATTACAAAAACTTTTAGCTCTGAAGAAATGAATGAGTCCATGGCGTTTTGATCTATGGGGAAGCCGGTATCAACTTTGATTCCTTCCTTAATTTGTTATGTGTAAACACTGCAGTGTAAACGAGTGGTCCTTGACGGTTCAGAGAGACAAGACGTTAGCCCAGGACTGTGTATATACCCTGCGGTCTTAAGGTTGTATGTATACACAGGATCGTCTGTAACGCCATTCAAATACGCCACACAACACACGAAGGCATGCATTTAAATACCTACACAGTTGACACACAAAACACGACTTTTCCAGTAATGTATATATACTAAAGCACGAGGGGTCCAGAATAAATGACAAGAGTTGTGTCCCCTCTGTTATAACAATCAATACAAACGTCTCAGATGACGACGGATCCAGTTTCCATATTTGAATAAAAAAAAAGAAGTTATATTCTTGAACAATCGGCCGTAGTCATTAATTATTTCTCGCTCAGTACACTTCATACATTAAAATTCACGTTCGAAGGAGGCTATAACTCTTTCCGGAAATGGTGTAATCTCCCACAAAAACTTCTTCCGGTAAGTAATCAATCTGATCTCACTTTCACCAAATGTCCTCGTAAAATTGAAAAATAATTCATTCGGAACATATTCTAGAAAAATTTGTTCGAAAAACTATTTGATCACGGGAAATAGGGTAACAAATTCGACAGTGCACACCTACATAATGTTCAGTACTTACTACGAAAATTTCAAATTTCTTCGCCAATTAATAATGGATATACAGCCCAGACAAGAAAGTACTATAGCATATATTGCTGTTGAAGATAGGTCATAACCTTGTGGGAAATTATCAAAACGGAAAAAAAAATCCCGACAGTGCACATATGCAAGGTACTAAAATCTTCTATGTAAGATTCGATGTTGTCAATCAAACAGTAGACAAGACATAGACTTGACAAAAATATAATGCTGATGACGATGAAGGGAAAATCATCAAAAAAGCTGAAAAACACGCCAGTTTTCACATGCATTACAGATCCACTACAAACAAATTCAACCTTCTTCGCCAATTAATAAAGGAGATACACAATGTACTAGAGCATGCACTGATGTCGAAAGAAATGAAAAAGGGTTAAAATTATAGTGCACAATGTAAGTGCCGAAGTTCATGAAACAGTAACCCAGATATGGAACGGACAAACATATATTGATGTTGACGGTAATGGGCAATAAGTATAGCAAAACAATCTGACAGTGCACATCACCCTACAAAGGATCTTCCATGTAAATTTCGAAGTTGTCCATTAATGCAAGCCGAAATATTCGCCGGGCAAGTTACCCATAGACGAAGTCACACAAACGTTGTCCCGATTGTCTCCCATTATCATTGTCAGTGAAGAAAACCAACCGAACTCCTCACAGCGCATGCTCTATTTCACAGGCTGACTCTACTATGTCACTTCCCGCAATAGCAGGAGTTAACCAGACCTGGTTGTGGTATGTAGCAGATGCTGAGAAAAGGCCTGATCAACTGGGACCGATGTGAAAGGAAAGAAAGTCCCAGGAAACACTGTCCCGTTTCCTGTGTTTCTCACTAGAAACATGTCCCTTTTCAAATCCTTTTCTATTGCAACCAAGAACGGAGACTTGTCCCCAATGTGGAGAAAAGTGTCCTAGCTGAGATGAGAGATAGGACCCTAGCTGAGATGAGAGATAGGACCCTAGCTGAGATGAGAGATAGGACCCTAGCTGAGATGAGAGATAGGACCCGGACACCTACATGCTATTTGTAGATGATGACTCGAATACCGGACTTTCTTAGCCTCCAAACCGGACATTCGTTCCTATTGGACATGCTTTCCTTGTGATGTGGACATTATGAAATCGCGTGATGAAAGGTGTCTACGAGTTGAATACGGCACCATTTTCCAACATGGTCGCCTTTTTGAAATAAAAGCTCTATATTTCGAGAATTACGGCACATAGACAGGCGATTTGAGTGTCGGAAAATGAGATTAATGAGTTCCAAGATGGCGAATGGCACAAGGTGTAAATGTCACATCGCACAGAATATGCCATACAGAAAGGAGATTGTTTCAGTACTGAATGCGCGTACTGAAACTGCTTCTTATTGTAAAATCACGTAGTGATCTGATGCGACTCGAATCGCCGTGGCTTATGTCACCAACCCCCTTGCCAAACAGCACAAACGTTCTAGCTCAATACGCCACTTCTTCTCGCAAACCAAAGATTTATACAGAAATTGCGAACAAATCATTTCCTTCCCATCTACCAAACGCTAAAGGATTTTCGTGCTTTCTATAATCCATATATAATTGATAATGTGAAGGATAAATATCCACCTTCAATGGATGTGAAAGAAAATACTGACAATCGAAGCTGAACGTCATATGTACGTCATATTCAGACCAAAAACTCTATAAAGATGAAAAGGGATTTCTCCCACGTCGACTCTACGACATGCGAGATTACAATATGGACCTTTTAAACTATTCCTTACTGAGAGGTAATATTCCCGGAAGTGTTTGCATATGCCGTACATAAATCTCGCCTAGTAGCATTTCCTAGATCCTGTGTAAAATGTGAGGTTTGTAAATGAATGATTAGTTTTACAGAAACCGATTGAAATAAGCTATTCCACCAAGCGCCTTCACTCATTCTCAAATTTGATGATCAACTGATAGCCGAGTACGATCTTATAGTACGCATGCTCTTGAACGCTACGTTTCATATAGACCTCAGATGCGACATTCAATATTACCGTCGACCATACTTTTTGGGGCCGCAATGTTATAAGCCCTATCTTAGATAGCACCAGTCCAACATTTAACATGACCGGTATAAGAGTTCAGCCCTAACCCCCCCCCCCCCCCCCCCACCTCACTTTCAAATGTGCTCCGCGGCTCCTGAAAAACACATCCGTAGTGTCAATAATCGAGATACTTTTTTCGTAGAACAGTTAGCAAACATGCATAAAATGAAAATAAATAAAAAACACACACATACAAAAATGGTATCCCGTAAGAGAGAAGCGGTCAACAGTTTTCACTGATGATAGCAAGTTATCATAATGTTTTTTACATATAATCCTAATCACTGACCACTTTTCTTTATCCAAATGGATTTCCAAATGGTTCTCTAGAGTTTGGCGTGTCTCAGTCACACTTTGATTGTGACTGTTCGAAAATAATTTGAAGAAAAAAAAACAGAATACAGATCCGTGAAACGGATTTAACGATAGGAATGCCATGATATCTTGTCGTCATCACTGGTAACTGTTGACACGGCAAAGCTGATCCGGTCAAACCAAAACTTAAAATAGTTATGATAACTGTTACATAGGTTCCGATTCGAGTCAACCCATAATGTACATTTGGCGAATCATGGGTTGAAAATAATGACCACACTCCACACTAAGGCCTTGGCTGCTTCAGCACCAATAGCTGTCAGTATCCGATAGGTTTAATTTATTTCTGCACTCAGAATGAAATTTGCATATTCAAATATGAGAGCATGAAATCCTCAATGTGGAATACCAAACAGTGTTTCTGAGGCGCTTAAAGTGAGACTCTTCGACATCCCGAAATATATACTTTTTAGCTGTTGCGTGACAATTTCTCACGATTTCAAAATGCCTTGTCTGCACTGGGCGTAACTGAGAAACGTTTCTTTGCTAATTTTGGACACCTCCTTGAGAAATTAAATATTCGTGGGCATGGGTTTCAAGACCGCTAGTACATTGACTTTAAGCATTTAACATTCGTTTATTGATGATATGGAATTGGTATTCAAGCGATTATAGACACGGAAACCCGTTGTATAATATGGTTGGTTACTGGTGTATTTCCTTCAGAAACTGAGAAGCGCTTCTGACGCCATCATATCACACAATGGCGTACTTATGAAAACAATTGTGGGCTCATGTATCGATGGATAAAGAAAAAATCGCCATGGGCTGGTTACAATGCCTTGCATATGCCCTTCTCGTGGGAGCGGTTCTGACATTCAATTTTATAAACAATATTCTTATAGATGATAATGATTTCGCAATAGAGATTCCCGATCGGATGACGGCAATTGTACTTAAATCGGGTTGGACTATTAAAACAGGTCTCATGGTACCGGGAAACTGTATCAGAGTGTACTAGTACTTTGGTACAATTGTACGATGTTGTATCACGGACTTGTCATGGATGTACACTGGTATACCACGATTTCACAACTGTGCTCCATGATTCTACCCTGCTGATATATGTACCATGGTACCATCTCCGTAAACTACTGAATAACCACCAAAATAAATGGTTTGATTTCAAATCTGTCTTCAAATAAGACAGGGAACTGTCCGCCATCTAGGTCCATCAACATGGAAAATGGGCAGCAATTCGTACGATTGTCCCATTGAGCAGCTTGGACCCTATAAAAGTAAGTTTGCTCGCAAGAATGGCCAATCAATAGATATATGAGGAATTATGGGAATGCGACGGCCGCCATCTTGGAAAATGGCGTCGTGTGCTGCTGGTGCACACTTTGAAGCATGTTATCACTTGGTCCCATGAATCTCACAGCCCAGCGGTCAATTCAAGTTATGTTGACAAATATGGTACCGTCGAACCCTCGTTTGTTCGCCGATGCTGCATGGACAATATAATAACTGACCTTGATACAATCACATGTGACCTGGTTGCTTGAATCTTGTTAAGATATTTGACAAGATGACAGGGGTATTACTAAGATAGACCCAGTGGGGTGAGCGGTAGCCAATACCTCAATGTCTCGCCAGGATTATCTCCCCTGTCGATACCAACTCGGAACGAAGGAACCTTGAGAGAAAGGATCTGTCAACGGGCTTTAATGATCCCAACAGGACATCAGTGTTTTTATCCAGGTGAATTTCCAAGTCGTTTTCAAGTGATGGACTCAGTCATGCACAGTGGCTCGATTAACAGTGGATGTCTTCGTCGATGCTGTTGTCGTTGTTAATAATTTTTGTTTTCTTTTTTTTTCAAGAATATAATTATTTCCCACACCACAATGACAGTGGATATCATGAAAATGCGTTCTATACAGCCTACATCGATCTATAGGGATATGTAGATCGGTGTAGTTCGTATAGAACGTATGAAAAGATGGGAAATAATATTCTTGGAAAAAAATTTATTAATACCAACAACATCGACGAAGACACCCACTGCTAATAAAGCCACTGTGTAGTCATGTCATGACCTTATTGTGACTGTACATTTGAAGGCCAAACAACTCGTACACAAGCCTACACATGCAGTACTTACATGAACCTTACTGCATGGATAAGGGAAATTAGATAGGCATTACATGGTCTATAAGATAAACTTTCTGTAACTCTGTTATTGAATATTTCCTATATAGAGCTACATTGTAACTGTATGTAATCGGTATAAATCATCGAGCGGGTAAATAAATATAGACTGTAAAAGTAGAACGGTTAGAAACAGCTGTAAATGTATCGATACACAGACAGATCACCAAGCAATGCGCGTGAGGATCGCCCCGTCCCTAAGACGGTCAAGTTCCATTTTAACGGAGAAAATCCAAACGTGTCAACACCAAGGTGGATCAAAACTATTGATGAGTTCTCGGACAAACACAGGTGTTCCTATGATACAGATAGCCTTGTATATCTGAATCCAAAGAAAAGGACGCTAGATTTTTTGAGATATCATATTAATTCTACATTCTGTGAAAAGGATTACGTCTGAGAAATTTTAAATACCACAAATTGCTCGATTCTCGCAATTCCTTAAAATCGATGTTGGTTCTATGAGATCTAAAATTTCGTGATATTATGAATCGTGTGAGATACAATTTGTATCAATAAATTATGTATCATTTAAAACACACTCAATCCAAAGTATTAAATAAATACTAAATATAATTCTAGGGCGCCAAATGTTCCAACCGAAACTGATAGAAAGATTGCAATCTCCCCATATTCTTTATTTATTATATATCGAAATATTTTTTAGATGGACGTTTTTTTAAGGCTATGTTTTTGTAGGGCATTTATAATTTATCTCAAATATTACACCTCCAATTATAACAGACCAAATATTTGTTCCAACCAAATCTAATAGAATGTTTCCAATATCACCATATTCATTTATTCAAAATATAGGCCTATGTAGAAAATTATTTTTGTTGGAGGTCATTTTTCCAAATAATAATTTACATTGTTTAAACTTACCACGATACAAAATGAAGGGGATCTTATTGGGCGTCCCAAACGTACCGGAAAGAGGAATTGTTTGCCCTCTGCTAAACACCTATAGCATACACCTTTCATTCATGGTGTTTTAATTGTTAGAGTCACAGTAACCGAAAACAATATGACGCTCGACTCTATTGTACAGTTATATTTATTTATTTTTTAAATTTCATTGACTCATTTCGACATAGGTTTCACATGCACAGTAACAATGAATATACAAACGAAATAAAGACATAGTGACTATAGTGATGTATCTCTACGGAGAATCTCCATATATACATTCTTGTATTAAAGATAAATTGTACCGCTATGAAGCACAACTTATATACGAAAAAGATCAAACGTATGGAGTCATAGAGATTGAAAGGCCCGGATGATACACTGTACAGAGCGCCATCTGCTCACCCTATAGGCATGGAGCTAGGTTATAACTCCTCTGCACTACTTCCAGAAAATCTTCCCAGTGCCGGCCTACGGTATATTCAGTTTGGCTGAGGTAATCGGTGGGGATGGGAAAGAGGTCCTTGAAACTATATGGATGGCCAATCCTAATCGTATATTAAATACGATTAGGATTGGCCAACCATATATTTATCTGCACTGTATAAGCATTACTCCATCTTTGGTGATATACATTAAATATTTAGTATTAAATACTATACTTTAACGAACTATATGGGAGAAAAAACTCTCTAGTCTTACAAGCTTCTTGTGAAGCCGAAATGAATCTCTTTGTTTATAGTGTCGTTTATAATGTAAAGAGCTTCTTCGATCAGAATGGTGGGGAAATAGGGAGAATTCATTTTACTTTCTAATGCCACTTTATACACAGGAATCGCAAAATTATATTAAATTGGACATGTAATCAATTGTTACGGTATACATGTTTAAATTATGATGAATTCTTAGACTGACATATTTTGAACATATATATATAATATATTGATGTATAAGAACGAACAGAATTGAGCATGCAAAGAACCGGTCGTAAACACCTTAAGTTTGAGCAAGTTTTTTTTTTGGACTGATTCCGATCTACATATCTTTGGGTTGAAGAGATGGCATAATAATCTTCTTCCTATAATATAACATGGAGAGAACAACAAAAGAGGCATATATGTGAATAAAGACATTAAATTTGACTTGGTCATGTTGATGTTGATGTATCAATAAATCTCCGCAGTGATAAAATCTTTACAACGTCGTATAGGGGGAAAACCCACGCACACACAGTTCAGTTTGAATCCGGTCGAACAACTTCTTCAGTTTTGCACATAAGCGAACTACTTTTCAAATGTTCCGCCGATATAAACAGGGAAAATAATCTCCAGATCATTCTTTTTAACGCTAGGTTAACATAGATGTTATGCAGAATTGAAAAGTAATCGAAATGTTCGGCCAAGATCGATTTTACTGTATATGGTGTCACTTCCGGCAGTGTACTGTTCGGGCGGGAATCCAACCACCTCGCTGGGGGTCTAATAATACCCCAGCCACCCGTCAGATTTTTGGACCGGATTCGGGGCCGCGCGCACATCGCCGGAAATGACATCATATATAGTAAAATAGATGTTTGCCGAACATTTCGATTACTTAGTGTTAAAAAGAATTATCTGGAGATTATTTTCCCTGTTTATCTGGACAGAGCATATGAAAAGTAGTTCGCGCATGTGCAAAATTGAAGGAGTTGTTCGGCCGGATTCAAACTGAACCGTACGTACTTGTTTTTCCCCCTATACGTCATAGTAACGTAGTAACGGTCAACTTCCGCTGTTGGAAGCAGGGATGATAAATGAGCCTGTGAAATGGAGCATGCGCTGTGGGGAGGATGGCGGGAATCCTGTCCAAAATCTGACTAGTGTCTGGGATATTATTACAGCCCGGTGAGGTGATTGCGCCATCTGCTAACTTTTGGGTAAGGGGCGTAACTCTTCTACACTAGTAGTATCATTCATGTAGCGTGGCGTATAGAGAAGGTTGCGATAAAAAAATTTCATTGGGGCTATAGGGTGATATTTTAGTTGGCGTAACGATATATATTATATTGTACTAAATAACCCCCTACCCCCCCCCCTGCTAAAACATTTGCCAGCCAACAACAAAAAAGAAACAAAAAACAAACAAACAAAAACAAAAAAATATAACAGAAAGCAAAAAATAACAGAAAAGAAAATGTTTATCTTATCAAGTGTCTTTTTCAATTGATGCTTAATACAGGGGAAGTCAATTTATCACCGCCAGTGTGTACCAGTAGGCCAAGAATAAGATTGCAATCCTTCAGGTTCCCAAAGCAAGAGATTGACGATTTCGGGCTCTAATCCAATATTTTGTACGCCTATATTTGGACGAACAACAAGTCGGTTGAGCATAATATTTTCCGAAGTTTTCACTAAACTTGTTCGATATCTCAATTGATATTTCATCCATTTGTTCAGTATTTCTTTATTCGCAAACAAGAGACTAATTTTCACAGAGAAACCCTAGAAATAAAGGTACAAAAAATATATAAAACTAAGTCGCTCTTTATATGAGCTCTATAATCTGACATTTATGATCATTTTCGCAACTTCAGGTAGTCGAAAATAGTCCAGTTATAACCATTGAAAGATTTACTACGTTCAAGAGATAGCAAAACGACCGGATCAATGAACCAAGATATTGCCCAAGGATTAACATGAATGAAAGTGTAAACCTGGGATTGAATAGACATTTCACGTTCTTTTGATGTATTCCCAGGACTACTTTACTGGTGATCGCCACTGTTGTCTGATATAAGATATTTTGGCACAAATTAAAAGTTCAATTATTACCTTCTTAATCTCTAAGTGAGTGCCAATTTACCATCAATTTTCTAAGAAAAAAGTCCTACGTTGCCAGGGGGGATACATACCTCTTAGACACACCCTCTCTGAAGCCCTCTCCCCGCAAAAAAAGAAAAATCTTTAATATTGTCTACGCCCATGCCGCATTTTGTACTACATGGAGAATAGTCTTTAACAAAAATGTATTAAAACACAGATGGCTTCTAACCAGAATAAATCTAGCCAATCATATCGCAAAATAATATCTGATCTTTTTTTATATCGACGTCGTTAAAGGCTGAAAAGGAGATACTAAAATTGTTGGATATTTATACGTGGATTGGGTTGTTTTAATAGACAAAAAAAAAGATGAAAAAAAAATCTTTTGCACGTCGAAGTTTGCGAAGTCAAATTGATACTGTTCTTAGACCGAGCAGGGTGCGAGTCAGACGTGGTCTGGGTGTAAGTTTGCCTAGTTACGGCCTGAGCTAGACGAAAATCGAGGCGAAAATCAATTCTTGCTCGCCTGTTACTTTAGGATTGGTCATGCCCATGTGAAGCTTAGTCCTGGTTTACTATAGGATAAACTCGCCTTTCGCTTCTCTTTATTTATACGAGTAGAGAATCACTATGCGGAAATTTCCGCTATACTAATGCACACACTTACACCCGACAAATCGGAAAGAAGGAAAAAGGGATGAACCAGAATATAATGTGATGTTTCCGTTAATTCGCTAAATATAAATGGAGGTATTTATCGCTCCAAATTCCTATTCAAGACGTATGGTGTTCTTATAGATACCTATGCACAAAATTAAACAAACTATTTCTCTGCAGGCCATTGAAATAATAATTTCGTGGATGGGAGGAAGTTTTGGAGCTGGGTTGTCGAAATCTAGTCTTTATATATAACACAAAAACAAATTTCTAGCCAGATTCGTCCTAATTAGGTATAACTACTTGAGCGATTATTTGCACTTACACACAGTATTTTATTTGTAATAGATTTATTTTGATATTATATTTTGTTGTTGTGGTATCGACAAATAAACAAATATCCAGTTATCTAGTTGAGGTAACAATCTCAATCATTTTTCTAATTATTTATTCATTTGTTATGTTATTCACTCTAAAATTCCTTTTAACATTCACTATTTCATGGCCCAAGTTTATGCTGATCCGATTTCGCGGTATCAAAAACCTGTGTGACATATTTTACTGGTGGATATGGTGTGGAAGTGTGGGTTTTCACACATCTTACAAATATCTTATGTTCATGGTCGATACATCCACAATTATTGTAGTGAAAGAAACTGGACACAAAAAGTTCTCTTCAATGATATTTCATTTCAAAATTTGTTGTATATCCACTCGATACCAAGTGAAAATATTGTTTTAATATGTCTTAAATACGCAAATTTTCTACTCTTAATGGAGCTGATAAAAATAGCTGAAAGAGACATAAAACATTGACTGAATACAAAGAGGTCTTTATTTTTCACGAACAATAAGGCAATTTTTTTTTCCAAAAATGGTTTGAAGCTGAGCAAAATTTCAGTTTTTGTGCGACCGGTTGTAAGCATACAGGCGAGAAAATTATACAGCACTGGACATCCTGCTTTGTTGAGTTGACCCCATGTGCAACAATGAGTAGGTTACATTCCTTGGAAACAAGTCTAGGTTACATATGACTCGGTTAAGCCCTCCTTTTTGTACATTCAGTATGCATTCGCAGGTAATAAAGAATGTCAATACAGTTTAGCATCTCGGCAGCATGGATTAAAACTTTAAAGGGAGAACTAATTTTGCACACTAGAAGCCGTCAATTTCCTTGATTACTATCTAGAGTCTTTAGTCCACTGTCCAGTTCATAGTTTCCCTTGACATATATCGAGTCATAATGGCGGCTATTCTCACTGGAAGGTTGCTAGCGACACGCTTAAAACTAAAGTCCACAGGGACGACACTTAAAGTGCAGTCCCTGTGGACACACTTAAAGGGTTATTTCAACACTTTACGAGTAAGTTTCAACACTTTAGTTTTAAGCGTGGACTTGTATGGACATGTCGATCTACTTTCACTATGTCATCATTGCAAATAAATTCAAATTCATGGATATACGTTCCAGTAATCGCAAGGAAATACACCTTCACAATATCATCAATCTCAATCTGCAATTTCATTAAACTGAATCTTCGTAATATAATGTCACTGATATATGTGTTCACGTTACAATATGTTCTAACATTTTACTGTAAAAATTACTGATCTCATCTTACTGACTTTCGAAGCCAGAATTTAGCCGGGTAGAATTTCTACACAGATTATCACTGCCTGTCAAAGTGTAAGTGAATACATATATTCTTGTTTATGTGGATGCTTCGTGGCTATACAATACATCATATCACCTCTTTCGAACAATATACTGTGCCGCAGATATATGCGCGAGACCAGTGCGGGTGAGACTGGCGCGAGACCAGTCCGGGTGAGACTGGCGCGAGACCAGTCCGGGTGGGACTGTGACAATCGCCAGATTACTACCGTGCGCGAGTGCAACATGGTGACGTAAACTGGACCCTAGTGAATCAGGATAGTTAAATAGTAATCGAGCTATGCCAGTCATCAAAACAAAAGGTATATGGAAGCCAGTTGCTGCCACTCATGGGCACTCCTCTCGAAATGATTTTTTAAGCTTCCAATAAAGAGAAGAGCAACACTTGCAATACGCGATCTCAATTTCTAGATTAGCAGACGAATGTAGCCTATACATTGATACTAATAATAGAGTATTTTTGTTTGAAAGTATTGAGTATTGAAAACGAATTCTTTCTACACAGGTATATAAACCAAGAATGAACACCCCATCCTCCATGCAGCCACTATAGTGATCAATGAAGGCAGGTGTTTTTATGGCTTACCTGTTGTCACCAAGACTTGATCATCCGGAGTAGGAATGTAACTGAGTAGGCGGTCTTGACGTTTTTCGGGCTTCAATTTCAATTATTTTGCTATGCATGCAGCAGTATAGACGCTCTACCACCTTATTCCACCAGGGTTTAATTGTTTCAACTCTAAATGTCAGCCCTAGGGTCACCGACTTAATTTTATTTAATCAAACTGACACTAAATCCGAATTCCAGCGAAAATACATCTATATTTATTTATAGGAGCTCACTATGCAACTGGGATAAGCCAATGGCTTTATTTGTCAAGAAGTCATTAAACAGAATAAATAAAATCCACCATATCGGCGGTATAAAATTGTATATGGTGTCAGATGTACGTGACATAGTCTGCTGTAACTAGTTTTCCATATATATACATGTAGTTCGGTTATTGCGGATATCTTTATAGCGCTTACAATATATATTATTTGAAGAAAAGGAGAGTTTTGCGAATTAAGTGGCACGACTCTCGCTTTTCCAATAACAAGCAGGTTCTGGAGAATTTCCACTACCGGACCCCGGTCCCAAGAGAACATCCCACATCCCCAGCCTTCTGGTAAGTTAAAACCATAGTTGTAATACAAATGTATACAGAAGATCTTTACTTTATTTACAGACCTATATTTTCATCACTAGGTAAACAAGAACAAAATTGCCCGAACAAATTTTAATTTTCCCTCATCCCAGCCCTTGCGCGTTTAAAATCATCCACGCTAACTGGGGCGCCAGAAATAAGAGAAGACCGAACAAACGAAAATATTGGTTTAGAACCCTATCCATATAGAATGACCTTTTTCGGGCACATAATTACCCCTCAGCGACTGAGATCAGGACAGCGGTCAGGGGACAGACCCGTGTTCTGTTTTTTGACGGGTAACACTGAAAGGGCCAACTGATAAGTTACCTGTACAGTGCTCTTGAGGGTTCGTCTTGAAATAAACTTATCTGCATAGGGAAATCAAGCAAAATAGACGTGTGACAGACACATGACACGGATTATACACGGTAGAAAAATAGGTGGATCTGGTTTCCTTCCGAGCATTTTGACAGTGACCAAACAATATACAAGTGCCATTTTACGAGGCCACAAACCATAAGTGGGACCGGGTGGAACATGGATAGATTCAATGTATAATATATTAATATGGTTGGTTAGACCGTTTTACACTGAGAAAGTATGAAAACATTATTAATGATATGAATCAGAAAAGCCACCATTTGCAATATAAATATTCTAATATCGATCAAGATATACAGATGAATCGCATCTTGATTAGTTTGTAAATTTTCAACCTACGAGCAAGCGTCAGATCCCACATTCAATATTCAGCAGTCGTCCATAAAAGAATTTTCGCGTCAAAAATCAAAAAACATTTTTACCTAGTATGCCCGTGGAACTAATGTTACGTTCGGCGTTGATATTATAGTGTCACACACATAAATTCTTTATGGGCCTGTGCAAGAGGAAAGAATTGTCCGCTAGGAAAAAATGTCCGGTCTCTATCTTTTAACCCAGCTAAGATATTTTTTTCCTGATTTACATCTCAGATAAGACATAGTTTCCTTCAGGGAGACATTGGACAAGGGGCATTATTTCCTGGGACATTGTTTCCTTTCACACCTGCACTGATTATCGGGTATGAATCCCATATTAGCATATTAATTGGAAATGTTATGCACGAGAAACCATAAAATATACGCAAATCGCTTCCAGAACAAGAAGACACAATGTTCAGGTGTTGAATGCAAATTTACACGAAACAAAGTAGCCGACAACGGTAACTGTAACATTGTATGAATATTCGGTTACATCTAATGTCAATTCCTCCTCATTCAGTTGTACAAGAACCGATCGTTCTTCCGCATATACTTCGGTAATTTAACGGTCAGTCCATGTGAGATCACAGACACATACCGCCACTATTCCACGGGACCTATAGATTTACCTGCTCGTTCAATAGGCATCCGAGCACCACAACTGAGAGTTCAACGGTAGAAAAAAATGAATTCCAGCTTACTGAATTAGGTATAGATAATATTATTCGATATACCGAATCTCATGCGGGTGAAAGTTTTGGGGTAGGAACCTTTGTTGAACAGCTAAGAAAAAAACTGATTCATTCATGCTGAGCATTTGCATTTTGAAGGATGCCATACAGCCATACCAAAATAATAAAATGTTTTCACCGTTGAAGTTGGATCTCATCAATTAATGAGTAGGTTGGGTATAGAAGGGATCCATGTTAACTGCGAGCGCAAGTTTATATTCTATTGGCGTTGTGTATGTAAGAAGACAAGGGAATGGGAAACTTGTTTGCTTGGGAAAATTGCTAAAATTTCTTCTCTCAGAGGCAAACAATCAGGCTTAGTGAGCGTTAGCAAAAATCGCTGTTTTTTTACCTCCCAAAAATTTGACCTGACACTTTCGAATTTGCCTAACGTGACATCGAGTAAGCCAGCAAAAATTAATTTACATCCCTAAGACTACAGAATAATGTACTTTCTGTTTTCCACGTTTGTTTAATTATTTTTGAAATATATTTGTGCTCCCTGGGTCGAGGTAAATATCGTTTATTTCTCTTGGATGTCATTAAATAGGAAAAGAACATACAGACTGTTTGACCAGAGGAGATAACTTGGCACAGTTCAGCAGCAAATGTATTGGAATTAGATTATTGGCGGATCAATATGCAAAACATTTGTTTGATATTCCATATTTGGAATCAAGAGCTGAGCTATAGGGTGTTTGCCAGGACTTTACACAGCTGGACATATGCATGAATAAAAAGTACAGTTAGCTCTTGTTTTCAAAGAAGAGTCTTTTTTTTTTTATAAAAACCACATGTATAGGGAAACAAATGAATGTCTAAAATATGGATAGGAACATGGGGGATGTCCTGCCTGCATCATTGAAAGCTGCTGACTGTTTCTCTCTAGCAGGAAACTTGTTTGTGCTTTTATTTATGCCGGCTAGTGAATCGAGAGACAGAGCAATTATGTTCAGCAATATTTCAGCTATATAGCGACGATCAAATAAAATTTTGTCTTAATACGTCGACGAAGCTAGTCAACAATCCAACATCAATCTAAAAATGATAAATATTACACATTAAATAACTGTTTCATACATTAGAATTTATTTAACAGATCAAATCTTCTCTCTCCTGACCAAAAAGATCTTCTGAACAAGATGCTCGGTAAAAAGAATCTCTTACAACCGTAAAGCCTATACAGTTTATCATAATATGTTTAAATGTGAGTTTCTCGTGGCATGGGGGGAATGCGAAGTGTGAATCAGGTCTTTCGACTATTATCACGGGAAGTATGGACGAGGGATGCTTACTCAATATCTGATCTATTTCTGATTTTGTTCAAAATACCTGATCATGTTCATAACAGATAAAAATTCAACAACGACGTTAAAGTTGGGGGCCAGTTGTCCAACATGTCATTGGGAGTTATCCGCCCTTGTCACAGCCCACTTGTTCACATTTCAAACGACACAGTGGTTGTGAGGAACATCTGGTTACTTCTGTGTTCTCTTCCATCTGCCCTCATCCATCATAATACAGATTAGCACACTGTCAACTGTTTGTTTGGGAGGTGTAACAAGATCTAAACAAAATCCTCTTTAAATATCTGGAGTGACAGAGATCCCTTCATGTTAGAATTCGTATGAATGATGCGCGGCCGAAACACCCATGTTCGCGTCACTCAGACACGATACTCAATAGCTCCTTCAGATATATTGCATTGCGCTGTATCCTTTTTTCTTCAGCTGAAATTTTAAAGTTGTCACGTTAGCACACGGTGGAAGAGTTCTACCATAAAATTCCTCATGCTTCGTTTCATACCATACACAAACTATTTCACAGATCTTTGTGCGAAACGTTTTAAATGCCCTTGTCGCGAGCCGAGAGGCTGAACTAATAGTTTCAGTTATGTAAGGCATAACAAATACGATATCAGCAGGATTTTGACACATTCGGCTACTGTGGGTTTGGCTATAATTATAAATAAACGACTATACACACGTTTATCAAATATTGTTCGTGACAACATCAAACGTGGCACATTCCAACAACAAAACCATACAACTATTTTAGATTCTGTCGGATACAGGCAGAGCTAGATCTACTTCAATTTTCATTGTCTAAATTATAGGCCTATGTTGGATTCGACGCTCCAAACATTATCATTCACACCGTTATCTTGAGAACATCCTACCAAACGTGGTGTCCAGTATCAGCTATATCCTATAGGATATTATAAGCCCAGGACACATTGTCAGACATGTGGGATAAAATTTGAGTCATCTTTAACAAAAATGATATATTTTGCTTTCTGCTATAGAACATGTCAGTGGTTGACCGTGGTATGATTTCGGATGCAATCTAGGATACAATAATATTGGATTCCAGGTAAAATGCAATCAAAATATCAGCCTGTTTAGTCCTATGACCTCATTTTACGCCGCTCTTGCACCCACCATCATTGAAGGTTATCGCTTACCGTATGGAGCATATCTAGTCTTGAAGCATGTATGCAGTCCACTAACGCAACAATTTTCCATTTTGGAAATTTGAAATTAGAGAAAATATAATTCAAAACAAGCTGAAATTGTGTTGTTGTTGTTGTTGTTTGATACCAACTCCCATGCGCAAGGTTACCTTGGTCTGACGGCCTCTAGTCTAGTCTGAATACGACCATATGCAAAATGTTGAGGAAAACTGGCACGCAGTTAATAAATGATCATGTTCATGTATCCTGTATGCCAACAGTTGAATAATTCATCTTTCTGTAGATTTGCTTGTATCGGAGTGAAGTGATGATATTTTTGTTGCAAGTTTCCTAAGCATTATTACTGGTCAAAAACAATAATTATTTAGATAAAATACACACTAGTTAATAAAATACGAAAATGGGTTTATAAATCTTCTCGATTCTTCTTATTCGAAAATAATTCGGTATCCTCTGGTACCCCCCCCCCCCCCCCCCTCCAAAGCGAATTCATCAACTTGCAATATTTTTTGCAACGACATTTATCCTGAATATGAGAGAGAGAGGGAAGCCTTCTTTTTGACATTATTGGTGAAAATTAATTTCGTTGGTAATATTAATGAATGTGGGGGCTATTAATGTCTTATACAATATTATATTGTAGTTTTAGACACGGGAATTCTTTGTGGACCACGGTTGGCTACCCAGCGTTGAGCCTTAATCATGTATTGAACTATTTCGATTGCCCTCATACCCTAGAAGGGATCATGGATATCATCTGCTACAGTAAAACTAGTGTATCGTCTAGAAGGAATGGAAAGAAAAGATGAAAGCAGAGAAAGATAGACAGAATGTAAGATGAGAAAGTTTAATCGACATTGTGCGAATTTGTTGAGATAGTCCTCTGACCCCGCGGCATAGCTAGCTGGAAACGGGAAACGCTTTTTGTTCTGGTTGAAGAGAGATCCACAAGTTTTTACGCTCAAAGTTCCAGTTCGTTTTGCCGGGAGGGGGCAAATGCTTCGTTTGTCTAGGCGACTGTCATTGGATCATGGTAAATACAGTCTTATCCATTTTCATTTCTCCATGTTTACTGAGCATGCTGACGGAAAAGAGGACGGTGGATGCGCAAACTCGTCCATTGAATACGACAACAGCCCGGCCGTGTACTAGTCAACAATACGGGCTGGAGTCTTACTCTTCACAGTCAAATTACTCCCTAGATGCACCAGAAAAGCTAAGAAAAGGGACGAGTATTCCAACTCCTCTGTGAGTTTATTAGTACTGTTTAGTTACAATACTACATAATGCGATGGGACGCCTTTCAATGTACTTCGAAAATCATCTGAAAACGCCTTTTCAAAAGCGGTCTGAATTGAGTCTCCGACAATAACCCCTCTCGAGCCGAAACCATCAATAACGGGCCAAGTTTTGTATCCATAGCTTGAATGTTTGCCACTTACAGTCCACGGGGAGAATTAATATTTGAGGAA
This sequence comes from Hanleya hanleyi, assembly GCA_036873755.1. Taxonomy (NCBI): domain Eukaryota; kingdom Metazoa; phylum Mollusca; class Polyplacophora; order Lepidopleurida; family Hanleyidae; genus Hanleya; species Hanleya hanleyi. The sequence goes on along the minus strand of JAVTVY010040756.1, from coordinate 131,713 downwards.
ATCATTTAAAATAATACGATAAACTTTGGAGATCGACAAGTGAAATTATCGACGGTTGAACATTATGAATCAGTTCGTGACACTGACAATTAAAATTGCTGAATTTTGAAGTCAGAGGTGATAGGGAGAAAGGACCGGCGAACATGCCAGACAAATTGGATAACGGGACATAACATTGCTTTCTAGTATATTCACCTGAAACCGTAAATACCTGCCAGAGCTTTAAATTTTAGAAATTTGGGGTCGACATAATGAACATAATACAGGAAATGAGTCAGTGATCAGGAGAAAGAGCTGAACAGATATATCGCCTGTTGCAGGCTGGCCTGTTGACTATAGCTAAGAGCATATCAATTATTTTATATTCAAACATTTTAGCTGAAAAATGATGACAATTTTTCACTTCGAAGTAAATATCCATGGCCAATTTTACAGATGTTTGTTTATTATCATATACATTCATATTTCACTGTCAAATACTTTGCTTGTGTTAACTCTTTTAATGATTATCCGATTTAAAAACTTCTGCTGATGAAAATGTGTTTGTAATATATATATTGTATGAGTTACCAACATCATTTGCTACGGGTCTGCTTCATGTTGATGTATTTAACGCTTTATGTGCAATATGCAAATGAGTCGAGAGCTTCATATACATAAATCAATGTTGATGTCCCACCGTATGTAATAGGATAGGGTCTGGGCCCGGATATCATGACTTTTCGACACATTTTCCCTCCTCTTCCTCGAACGAATTTCCCGCACAGCTCCCAGTAACTTGATACGATCGGTCCGTGGGGCTGAATAAATTTTTTACCGTTTTATATCCCATCAAATCTGGCTTGGCCATCGTAAATTCACCTGGGCTTTTAACATTGACAGCTAAAGTACAAAATTATTGATGGTGGTTTTAGTTTTTGACCGGTGTAATTTGCTTATAATTTTGGCAGGACACGAATACCATTTATTTTTCACAACTTTTCCTGTGACATCTGTCATTAACTGTTTATTTATGACATTCTATATTAACTGCCATCGTTTCAATGATAAAAAACCGGTAATAATGTATAATCTAACAGATAATATTATATTTATACTTTCAGGTAACTGAGCATACACCCTCGAAATAATTCTTTCTTTAAATTTGATATAATACTTTTGGGAAATTATACATTAAATCTTGGACTAGTTTGGAGTACACTTGTTTATATTCTGGTCAAAGAATAGCTGTCGTTGATAAAGATTTAGCGACAACTAGGAAAACCTTACCGTCTCAAAAAAATGAATTATAAATAAAATATCTATGGACGAAGACATTCTTGAGATACATTGTGATTTACCTATCATAATGTCAGACATGACTGTATTTTATTTTTATTTTAATGGGCATGTAAACGTGTACTGTTTATCATCATCATTAGTAAAATGTTAAAAGTATAACTCAAAATACAGATAATATCGCTCACAAATACTATACGATAATGTATTTATATCAGCTAGATTTAATTCGCCAGAAATTGTGTTTGTTTCATCATTTTAGAGGTTCTATTCATTGTCAGTAAAATCTTATTGAGTAAGTCTAACTAAAAATACAGAAAATGGCAAATACTGTATGAACTAATTTATTTATTAGCTTAAATTCGTTTGATATTTTTTTTATCCATTTGTGTAGTAATTTTCTTCACCATCTGTGAAATCTTGGTGAATACTAAAAAAAGTACTTGTCACGTCAAATATTATACAGACAATATCATATTCAAATAGCTGTTCATTGCGAAAATTGTAATCAATTAAAATTGTAATTGTTACTATTATATAGAGTAACAAATATTATGCAGCAATTTATTTATTAATTTTAATTTGTAGATTCATGATTTTTATTTATTTTTCTCAGCAAGCTGTTTACGTGAAGCTCGTACTGACAATGTCTATCTGAATTTATTTTAATATATTTAATTTATTTTCTATATTTGTATTCATTTTATGTGATGAGATAAAGATTAATTTTATCGTTCAACATACTTTTATTGTTAGTGGTATAGAGAGCGCCTGCTGGAAAGCTCAAATTCCGGCCTCTTCCGATGTAGCCAGAACAGATAAAAAATATGATGTAGAAAAGACGGATTAGTGAAGGATTATCAAACCGCATGAGCTTAAATTGCATATTAGTTGTTTGGAAATACACAACGTGCGGAAACAAAAAGAAACACAACTCACTCTATAAGATATCATATTTAAATAGCTGTTCATTAGTTGTTTGAGAAGTGAATCAACAACGAACTGATTGCTAATATTTCAAAAGGCTATAAAATATTTAGAATAAAGTGATGAAATATTCAGCAGAAATAAAATTGTGTTTTTCATAAGTGACTAGGGAACTTTATTTTTAATAAACAGCTCGCAATTTCTGTAAAATAACTATTATGTCTTATTGACATGATATAAATGTGGAATAATGCTGAGGAATAAAACTTTCGAACTATCGACAATTTCTATCAACCCATACAAATTATCGACATGGACTTATATCCATCCGACGTCTGCGACATATTGACATATTGACATATTGACCGCATTTAGACGAAACGATATATGTTTGACCCATGCAGTTTGTGCTTTATGCAACATGTTTATTATTCTGTAATGTAAGACTGCTTTTTATCTAGTTAGAATTACTGATAAATCCTAGGGTTGATAAATATGTAATTATAATAATTAAAATAAGAACTGATTGTAAAAGAATCTTCAGATAATGGTGCAATGAACCTTCTCCAACATCCTTCTATCAGCACCATATACGTCTAACGAGGTGTCTATCACATGAATAATCGTATTCGCACAATTTCTGGAAATTGTATTTTTTTCATATGCGCTATGTATATCTATAATGTATAATATATTTAATATAATCATAATTTCCCCCATTTTTCGAATTTATTTTTCCCAAATATACTGCAATTTAACTTTATTTTCTGGATATATTGCATTTTTAAAATATTATAATCTTATTAGATATGTCAGCCGCAAGTCCTTGTCTCCGGGCAATTAAGGACAGAAAATCGTTGGAAAATATTTGAATGCGCACTGTCATTTACACTATTCAAAAGTAAAATGCGTTAAATCCACCAGATTATTACCATCATCACCTGGTGTTTAATAAATAGTAAATATATTAAAATGTATGCGACACATAATGTATAATTAATGGGATAATAGACATGCCTATTTGAATCAAAATATAAGAAAATATTCATACTAAAACCATGTGAAGTAGGAAGAATTTCTCTTGTGAAGAAAACACATATGGACAGACTTGGGCAAAGATGAGATAAACACATGTCAACTGCTTCTACCAAACAGTATGACACGTTGTCCTTGGGTTCAAATTCACTGTATTTTGAAATAAAGATCAAATAGTCCAAGGACAATATTTAATGTGGGTACACATTAAAGGCTCTTGACACTTTTGAATTGCCATTGTTTTTAAGAAGTCTTATTCAAATATTATTTTTTAAGTGGACAGAAGAATGGACAAATGTATTTCAGTTTGCTCTTTTCGCTGTATCATTGCTTTCTTGAAAATTTAATTTATTCCTGTAATGTTTCATTAAAAATTTGGTCCACGATTAAGAAATCACTGAGTTTTAGTTTTAACTCGATGATTTACTATTCAAAATTCATTTTATAACGTATGCGGAGAAAAAAATGGAAGAAGAGACATTGATGGGAAGTGTCTATATAGTGAGACGGGAGTGCTGAAAACGTCTTGTCTTCGGGCGGGTCTATCGTGTCATGTCAGATAGGTGTTTGAGAGCCTCAAGTTGACAGGCTAAGACACGAGGTACAAGAGCCTAACTTTGCTCAATAAATAGCGTTCGCACTCCTCGGTTAAATATACTCCAGCATTCCTTACGCACACAAATCGTTGTCCGAATATTTCTCTAAGGATCAGATCGAATGAGCTCAAATTCGGCAGGTAAACACGAGCTCTACAACCGAGAAATATTCAGCAAATAGTTTTTCTTTGTTTTTTTTCAGCAAACACGTCCAGGTGATGTGTTGGAAGGTGCAGCGTTAGACAACAACCCGAATTTTCCCTCGTTATTTCTGCTTTATTATTAATATAGCTTCTGGTTGGCAGCATCTGCAGGAGTTGAAGCAAATTCGCCCGGCTAATAGATCTGCCCTAATGTGTGTGGCCATATACCCGAAGCAGAAGGGTCCACTTGCTTTAACGATAATCTATATATCAAGGATGGATGTTTCGGACCCAGATAATGAAACATTTTGGATGTAGACATTGATCGTAGAACGGGGAATCGTGGCTAATAATACTTCAAAGCCCAGGCCCATCAATAGCTGAGAAGCCGCTGTCTTTGGTAAAAAGCATTTGTTTTGTTCCAGTTGTTAGCAATACCTATAGAACTATCGGAAGCAAACGGTACATGGGACAAAGGCTTTTGTAAACCGATTTTGTATATATACGTATAGGAATAGATCAAATCCTGTAAAACTAAGTTGCTTTGCCGATACACGCCATTTTACAAGGAGGTGCATGCTTTGAGAATGGGGCGGAATACATTTCTAAATGCAAACATGGATTTCATCCTAGACTCGTCGAGGATGCAATTTGTTTGATATAACTTTGATTGAAGAATGCACCAGCATCATCAACGATTCATTTTGCCAGACATGGTACATTCCTTCAGACTCTTATGTAGAGAAAGTTATTCGTTTAGGAGCAATCATAGAGGGTACATTAAAACGTACCAAATAAAACCAGACTAACTAAACTAATTATAAACGTCAGACTATTCAGATGTTGGTTTTCAAAAAGTTATGGATTCAGTTGTTAAAACCAACGAAAGACCTTCCCGAAAAGATTAATGAAGATAATAAATTTCGGTTGGACAAATTTTCAGCAATGTTTTTTCATACTGAACAATTAATTTTGCGGAACAAACGAAGATTCTGATATTTTCAGTTTCGTATTTGTCCCTTCACAAATCCATACACTGCAACTCGGCCATATCTATTAACACTCCGATCTTTCGCGCAGTTTTGACAGAGGTGTGAGTTCGCCTCCAATTCACAGCACAAACACTGACTGGAAATTCCTGCAATTTGGAGGGATTAGTAAGTAGATGCAATCAGCTCTTCACGGCAGGCGAGAGTAAACCGCCCAAGACGAGCAAAAGTTATAATTTTAAATATAACCTGTGCAGTTTTGAGTTTTATTTAAACGTTAACGCAAAGTGTGTGTATAAATGAATATACATATAAATGAGTCTTTATTGCAAATGTTGAATTAAAATGGTTTCTATCAGTCTGGAAGAAAGTCTCATCATCATGATGAGACCAGACAAACTTTGAATGGCTCATCCAGGTCCAAAATGATTTATATATTGTTTATAAATAAGTAGAATTATTTCATATTAAAAAAATATTATTGTACCAATATTTTTAAATTTACTTGCCAAAATAAGTTTAATTATCCCCAAATTGTATCAATGAAGCCGAAGACACTCAGTACTGGTATTGTGTGCGGAAAAGTCAGTGTGATTTAAAAGTCACCACCATCAAGTATTGTTCATTAAGCCATTTATTACATTATATTTTAATTTCTTTTATTGTAATTAGGAGAGTTGTAACTAGTAAGTTGTAAGAAGCCCAATCCTATTGCAATATTTGCAAGAAAATGTGTTTGTAACAAAGACACCGCCTGAAATGGCATGAACATAAATCAGAGTAAATATTATATAGATATCATTCTTGTCATATTGGTCACGCACTTTCCTTAAAACGTGAACCATTTTATTTTCCTTGTTTCGGATGCAAATTTTCGATATTGTTGATCTCAAGTGAAGTCTGAGCAAACACGGAAATAACACTCAGTTTAGTTCAGAAAAATATCCCAGTTTTCCATATCTGATTTCAGAATATAACTTTCTTTCGAGCAAAAACAATCTCACTATTAAATCAAACTTAGAATTGATAGTTTCGTTTCCGGTTCGATAGGAACGCGTATACGCGTAAAAATGGTATAAAATATATTGTGAATATTTGATTTTATGATCATATTCTCAGTAAAAAGTTATTTGCTCATTTTGTATCATTAGACACTGAGTTAAAAGTTAACATAAAATGTATAAATATACATAAAAAGAGAATATCATAATTCACATGGAAGTTATTTCAAACTGTCATAAGTGCATGTCACTACATGGTGTATATAGCCATTGACAATGTTTAATAACACAGATGAGACAACATGAACAACATAATTAATTTGTATGGAATAACGTTTTTAGACTGGGGAAAGCATATATTTCTGGTTAGAAATTCATTTTATACGATTTAATTTCAGCAAAATGAAACACTGATGTCTCAAAAGAAAAATACTGCTGATTTAAATATTAAAAATTTGTCTTCAAGTCTTAGGTTAAATGAAATATCAGTAAATTCCACATTAACGCCGGGGAAAATGGCTTGTAACATGTACCAGTACATCACAGATTATCAATGTAAAATGGCTGACAAGCAGTAATCTAAGCTTAGATTAGTGCTCGTGATTGCAGGTCGTTATGATAACGATCGTTGCTCTTGATGGCGTTACTAGATATCTAGGCAAACCTTCGGTTTTCTGGCAATTGCAGGATGCAAGATTTACAACAACTGTAATGTTCCCGGATAAGAATGGAAGAAGATTCGGAAGCTTAATGACCGCAAGAAAAACAAAGGTGGAATTAAGACAGTAGGGATACACCGGATACACGATGTTCTGAAAGGCATACTTTCCAACCAAACCTTGGTCGGCATTACATAGTCTATTCGTGGGGACGATTGTAGATTTGGCCTGCGTTATGATTAATCTAAGAAAAGAAAGAAACTTACGATTCTGAAGACGGGCAAAAATCCACAGAAGAGAGTAACGGTGTCCAATCCCACTATAAACTTGCTATCTAAGATTATCAAATTGACAGAAATAGGACGACGGGCATCTGATCAAGCTTGTAACCAAACCCATGACATGGAGGGCGGGACTATGGAGGCGCGATATCCAATGGCATGGCGACATCTCGGCACTTTGACCCCTGACGTCAAGCAAAGGTCAAACCGATGTGTAGGAACAGACATGGCGGGTTGCTAGTCCGTGATGGATAACAATCATTGAAAACCCTTTTTCTATCTTTCATCTTACTGCTAATTACTTCGGACTTCTCACAACTACATGGAAAGTAAACAAAAGAAAATGTCCAAACGGAATTCTTCTATTTCGAACCCTTGTTTTTTCACAGTCTTGAATCCATTTGGCCGGACTTGTGCAATATGGCGAACACTTTTGGAATATGAATATGCCATAATTTGACGTGTAGAATATGGTACAGAAAACCCGTCAGCGGCCATTCCAGTTTGTGTCAGTACACATGGAGATTGGATGCAAAGACGTGAACTAGGATTTTGTATGGCGCGTTACGATCTATCAAACATTATGGGGCTATGCTAAGCTGAAATTAAACACTGCTTCCAGGTGAACTTTATTAGAACAGTTTCCTGCGGTTTAAAATTCACCAAAGGGGTGAAATAGGGCAACCTTTTACCCTGATAATTAGGTCCTTCCTAGCCCAGCTGAACTGTATAGGCTAGTGGATGAATTTCAACGACAATACTGTATATTTGTTGTTTTCTATGATGGCTGCAGTGATACCAGCAGTTGAGTATCTGGGTCTGCAGGTAATTAGGATTCATGATGCGTGCTTGGGAGTATATTATAACGAGATCTAAACGGCGTCTTCTAGTTTATTGAACGTGTGAGCCATCGAGTATTGCCAGTCACGGTTAGGATAAAGTCGGCACGCACTTTCGGGGGTGTTTAAACACCAAATTTACGTTCTAGTATACTAGCGAACTGAACCTACTGAATATAGTTCTGCGCTATTTAGAGAATCAGCATATCGTCATTTGCTTCCGATGAACATCCACATGCATTGCGCAAATCCGGCACATCGCGTCAATGTCGACGAGTTTTGGTGGTGAGATAAAAAAAATGGCGGCACGTGAGGGGATACAACAAGTATTTGCCGGGTTTATGTCAAATACGCCAAAGTCAAACTGTCTCGGAGCAATTTTTTTGCAGTTGGAATGAAGTTAGGACGAGGAGCAAGGCGATGTTGTCCGTGTTTATAGATTAAGGATAATCGAGCAAGTTGCTTCATAACTATATAACAAAACATATCATCAAAACTCAAGTAACTTTGGAACGTCGTTAGCCTTGCAATCTTGTGTAAACTGCTCCATATAATTACTACCTCAATGTAAACGCTATAATAGCAATGGCTAACTTGGTAACCAACACAGACTCGTGCTGATCTGTCGGCTTTCCTTGGCAACGCCTCGTTTTCAAAGACATATGGAAAGAAGGTAGACACTTAAATAGATGAAATTTACGCAGACGCTCATGGGGGTTGAATTAGTTTTTCAGGGAGACAATTGATTTGAGCGTCTAGAACTTATAATTTGGAAAGTGTGCAGAAAAATTCTTTTCATAACTCAAGTGATGCAGCAATGATTTTGACGTAACCTTTCTATCAACCACACAGAATAAACATGACTCTTGTGTTGTTTTTGGCCACGCGCTGTCCTTGGGCAATCATGAAGGTAAAACAATTGCTATCACTTAATGAAAGTGAAGAGTATATAGGGCTGAAAATCGAAACTTAAACGTCCTCGTTGTTTTATGACAAGAAGGAATGTTCATCCCTTGAAATCGAATGCAATTACATACAGGCCTTTCTATGCACAATTCCGCATGAAGACTTCATTTCAGAAAAAGGTGAAAATACGATGAAAAAATACGTGGGAAACACACATTTGCAGGTTCAAACAAGCCTTGTAGGGAACGAGTGATTTCAATCAAAATTCAAAAGCCGACGTCAAACTGGTTGTACGTATGCCACTGGAGTACTTCTATCGCACAGACTTGTCAAGCAAAGTGTACCCCGAGATGGATAAAGACGTCTGATCAGAAGCCAACTTGTCGTTGTCCATGCTCAGACCATATTAAAATATTACTATCCAGAAATGTGTAGTTGAACTGCTGCCATGTTAAACACGCTAGGTATTGCTTTTGCAAGATCATTCTGGTGTTCATCTTTACGGTAGCAATGAAAGCGTGACGGAGATAAATACTATAGATAATGTCTTGGAAATTCATTTGGATAAAATTATACACGTAGGTGATATGTATTTGATCATAGGATCATCACCATATATTGTATAAATTGAAAACTGTTGGACCACATTTGACCACATTTGTCTTACAAGAATCTAGCTTGTGTCTCAATTATGGACACGGAAATTAGTGATGGACGATGGTTTCCTACTGAAGTTCGGATATAGCGTGTGTATTTGCATAGCTTGTGTGGGGACCATACGGACTTGATATCCATGTGCTGATTTTAGGTGACGATATTGGTATGAGAAAAGCTTCAATACGAGATGGATTTCAGTGTGCAATATGAACCCTAAATTACTCCTCATGAAGGGACCAACCTATAGAGAGCCGTGAAATATCAATATCATGGCCAACCAAAAGATAATCCTTTGCGCACTTGACGCGACGGCTTTGAGTGGTCGAAACCAGAAATAGTAGAACCTACAGTACTCGATGACTCGTTGTCGATACTATCCGCCACATGACCAGAATTACCCTTCTCCAAGCAAAACAGAAGTTGAGAGACACCATGGAAGTTATCTTGGAAGCCATATTCAACAAACAATATCCGGTTCTCAACGAAAGATGTATTTCTTTTCCTACCTAGTACTGGACCCCAAAAATGCATAAAAATCTCCATATAAATCTAGATCTACAAGCTGGTTATAGAAGCTGTACAAGTAAAATTCCCTGCATGCAGTTAAATCATTTTGGGAAAGTTATTGTATGTGAATACATAACAACTTAAAAAGTTTTACCGAAGAACTAGGATGGCAAAGGACACATACCGTATAGACATGTATCTACTTGGGATTTTTGGACTCTCTATACTACTGTTCCTCATCAGAACCTCACAGAACACCATAGTTCATTAATAATATCGGTGTTTATTAAAAAAAATGGATACCAGAATGCTAACGTCAGAAGCCATAAGGCTTTCTTCAGTTCAACTACACGTAAAGGATATCATTCTTGGTTTCTTTCTTTGTTTATATAATCGCTTGAATTTCTCTTTTTCGTGAAATTGGAGCACTACCATATACCAACGGATGCAAATTGTGCACCACTTTTGGCAGCTCTATATCTTTTATCGCATGAGTACGCCTATGTACGGCAGATGTCGAAAGATAACCATTCCAAAGGCTGTTCCTTCTCATTCGCCAATAGCTATATAGATGATCTGCTAGCACTGAATGTGAAGAATATATATAACGTCTTCACTAGATTTGAACGAAACGACCGATAGCCCAGATGGAACATCCTATCTGGGCCAATAACTTTACAAGAATGATCAAGGCTTTCTCTCACCTCCACTCTACAAGAGAGACGATTACAATTTTGACATAGTTAATTACGCATTTCTGGATAGCAATATTCCAGAAGGGAGAGAGAGAGAAATAAGGTTCGGCAATATTTCAGCTATATAGCGACGATCAAACAAAATTCTACGTATTCGAACAAAAACAAGTCAACAACCCAACAATTCAGAACAGTGATCAACACAACACACCAAAAACATGTACATACATTAAAACTTATACAGCCAACCGATTTCTCTCAAATAACACAAAATACGGTCTTTTTATCAGACTAAAAAGATCTTCTAAAGTAGCTGCTTGATAAAAAGAATCTCTTAAAATCTATACAGTCGATTAGAATATGTTTCACTGTGAAATCTTCGTGGCATGGAATACACCTTGGGCTGGTTTCTTTTTTTAGTAATGTTCGTGCGTTAATCGGGTATGACCGATTCCACATCGCCTGATCATGGCTTGATCAAAACGTTTCTGGCTACTCAGATGAATATATCCTACAGTTGTTTGAAACTCATGAAGTTTGTTATTATCCACAGCATTCCATAAAGATTGAAACAGCTTTCGCACATAAGCACAGATAGAGGGTCTGAAATCGTTATATGGGATTTCAACAGGGTCAACCTCATTATCTAGGGCTGCCTTTGCCATTTCGTCAGCTTCAGTATTTCCTTTGATGCCAACGTGACTAGGCATTCAACAATATACAACATCAATCTGTTGATGAAATCTACGATCATATAATTGTATTCAGAATGGTGGGGTGAGATGAAGACCCACTCTCAATCGCTTGAAGGCATGACAGTGAATCTCAGAATATTCCTCCTATAGTGGACTCAATACTTTCTAAAGCTAACAATATAGCCTTGGCTTCGGCAGTGAAAATCGAACTGTTACCTGGAACTAAAGATAGTAGCATACGCTACTCTCTCACCATCTTTAGAACCATCTTGATGCGATCTGTATTTTTCTCTCAACAGATCAAATTCTTGTGTATACAAGAGTTGGCTAGTATCTGCCTTTTTATATTTCGTCCTTGTAATATCTACTTCTGGTCTGGCTAACTGCCATGGTGAAACTGGTAAGAGCTTGTCAGGTAAAATTTGACTGAGCTTAATACCAGCTGCTGCAATGTGTGGTTTCATACGGATTCCAAGAGGTGAAATAATGAAGGGTTTCTTTAAATACAAATCTACGGATTGAGGATTGAAAACACGGTTGTATGTATGACCTGCATACGGCGTATACATATCTTGCCTGGTAACATTTGCTAGATCGTGTGCAGACTTTGGCGATTTCAAATAACACACAGAATATTATTGCAGAAACTTTGGCATTTTGATTAACAATTTGGATTAATTATTATTAATTTTGGTCAGTGATTAGAATTTTATGCAAAGAATGTCTTGCGGACATCATTTAAAGCTGTTGATCGCTTCTCTCTTGTGAGAAACTATTGTGCTTCTATTATTTTTATTTCGTACACATTTGGAACTGGTGATAACTGTCATACGAAATCGGTCTTTCGATTATTGACGCGGAAATTCTTTTATAAACGACGGCTGAATTTTGAATGTCAAATCTCACGTTAGCTATTTAAATGTTTGATGATATCTTCCCCAGCGAATGACATCACCCAAACATGAGACGTCAAATCATTCAACTGCTCAATGTGTTGGTATCAATCGTTCTCACAATCGAAATCACAATCAAAGCCGGGTGATAGAGGCCTTAATAGAGAGATCCAATAAAAATAAACCTGAATACAAGATTCATTTACGACATTCAGTAGCGAGCGACACCCCCAGAACAGAGAAACGATCAATAGTGTTCATTGATGCCGTTTACTTGAGTGTAGTATCTCAGTCAATCTTTGATTGTGCATGTTCATGTAAATACCATACATATCATGTGTTACACGATGTTCACACGACTCTAACCCCGGGTTCAGTGGAATTAAACACACGTTACGTAACGTAGCGCCAAAGATCTTACAAACAATTAAACTACAACCGTAGTTTGATATCATTGTATGATATTCACCACCAGATTTGATAATCTTGCCATGAACATGTTTGATGTTATTGTCGACCGGAACATAGTCCTTATTGCACCCGAACAGAACGTGTTTGAGCGGTAATAGCCCTAAAAATTAGAGACTATAGTACTCGCCGACAAACCGAACGTTTTCAAAAGCAAGGTTATTGAAATCTTCCACCAGCCGAGCAAATATTAAAGTGAACGTAAATCCTCAAACAAAGTTTCCATACAATGAGAGACCATTGCAAACAGTGTGGGAAAATATTTATTGTCTTTTTATACGATTTTATTACACAGAGTAAATCGCAAATAAAGCATGGTATTCTATGATGGTCTGTTGCAATAATATCTAGGTCCAGTGACGTCACACTGCATTAATACATATATTTCAAACTTTGTATGCACTTTCCAATGCTTGATTCAAGCTTCAGCTGTGTATACTTTGAGTTTCAACACAGACTCACTGTTCCAATGTGCATGTTTCACCAAAATTTAGGAGATGGTATCTCATAAGTGTCAATTCAATTTGAATCTTGCATTTAATTTCCCCGATTTTAGTGAAACATGCACATTGGAACAGTGAGTCTGTGTTGAAACTCAAAGTATGCACACCTTTGGAAATTGCATACACAGTTTGAAATATATGTATTAAGGCAGTGTGACGTCACTGGACCTAGATATGATTGTAACAGACCACGATAGAATAACATGCTCTATTTGCAGTTTAATCTGTGTAATAAAATCGTAAAAAATTACAATAAATATTTTCCGACACTGTTCGCAAATTATGGTCTTTCATTGATGGAAACTTTACTTGAGGGTGTACGATCACTTTAAGAAACTTCATTGTGCAATTAGTTTTTCCAGATCTGCCGTGGAAATTGGTAATCATTTCAGGCAAAACATTCCTAAAATAATTTATTATTATTCGTAAATATTACCATTACCAAATAATCGTTAAGGATTTAATAGTATCTAAACCATCTGCTTCTGGTTTTACTTAATGTTCCACAGCATTACTTTGGAATTACAACACATATATCGCTTCTGATCATTCACACGGTTTAGCAAAACTGTACAGTACTAACGTCAGATACGGCATTCAGTAGCTAGCGCTCGTCCATGAACAATTTTCGCGTCCGTAATTGAAAAATCTCATTTCATGAAACAATATTATAGCATCAAACTCGAAGTAGCCATAACCAAAATACAGATAAACGTAAGTTAATTTCTTGAAGGATAAAAGCGGTCAATAGTTTTCAGTGATATCGATAAAATGATGTTCGTAAAATCCGTATCACTGTTCAGAGCTAAATCATAATCACAGAAATGTATGAACCACCATATCAAGCTAGTTTGATAGCTGTTTCTAAACATTCTACTACCAAACGTCTGTCCATCCATACAGCTAAATCATTTTGGGGGGAAGTATAGTGCTGCTAAAAAAATCGCAAGTGTGGAATGTATGTGGATTCTTGAAAACTCAAATTGTCTTTTCGATGAACTTGAGGCTTAAGGGCACATGCTGTATGGAAACGTATCAACCTTTCCTGATTGATAACCTAATTGAACGGCGAAATTCATATAGCTCACTAATTTATCGGAGCTTAAAAAAGAGCATCGATTTATATTTATATCAGAAGTCACTAGGCTTTTCCCCGTTCTACTAAGTAGAACCGAAAAAGCGTAGTAACTACATAGAACATTTATCATTCATGTTGATAGAGTTGCTTGCATTTCTCGTTAATAAAATCTATCTGAAATTTTATAGCATAAAAAAAATAATTTGTGAACACACACTGAAACAACTCCTTGGCCAAACTGCTGAGATAGATGTTCTTTGGGTTTAGTTCAGAGAATTTAAGAAGATTGGAATCTGGCTTAAAAAACTAGGCTTTTCAGGAAAATATTTCTGCAGTCTGCTACAAATGGTGTACAAATACGGGTAACTTGCAAAACAACACGTTAGCGCAATATCGTTGCCTGTGACGTCTTCGTTGGAAAAGGCAAAGATGATCAGTGACTTGATTACGGTGTTGTTATAGGGCTTGGAGCTAGGTCCTAGGGGCCGTGTGGATACTTCATAGTCTCCACATGAACCACTGCAATAAAAGCGCGGCTGAGGTACTAAGGGTACGTCCGAGAATCCATCGTATTCTCGGGTCTGAATGTGAGGTGCCGGGGGAAGCATTCCTGTGGAGTCATATGGTTGCTTTTCATTCGCCAGACGTCGTCACTTTTTCCCACCTCTTGCATATCGTTCCAATTTTGACGTTTCGCACCATTGAGGTATAGTTCTGGGGTCTGAATGTGAGATGCCGAGGGAAGCTTTCCTGTGGTTGCTCTTCAGTCGCCAGACGTCGTCAGTTTTCCCCACCTCTTGCATATCGCTCCAATTGTGACGTTTCGCATCATTGGGGTATAGTTATGCCTATACATACGTAGGCGAATTACCACGGTTGTTGGTGGAATTCATCTGTGGAATGCTATACAGGTCTATGGATAATCCAAGATTACCGCTGAGCTCAGTGTCAAATGAGAACGTTTCAAAAATTCATACATCATTATTTACCAGTTCTTGTTTTTGATGATCGAGCAGAGTCTCAGGACAAGCATGCACTGTCAAAAATAAAGGTTCGCAGTGTAGGATATTCTTCAAATCATTACGTTTGAACCAGAACTCTTCATCGCAGTTAATTCGTCAGAACTCTTCATCGCAGTTAATTCGTAGGGATGTCAGTTTCATGGGTTGCATTTGGGTCGTGAATGGCGTCATTGGGTGTTCACTCCTTGTTTATAATGCAAATGGAAGCTGCATTTCTGCAAAAACGCAAATGGGAGACGTTCAAAGGAGAGACGCAGCATACCCAGGAGAAAAACATCATAAAAGGAAAAATATATCAATTTCACTTTATAGGGGAAAAATCGCCTTTTGTTCACCTTGGCGTTCTCACGAAGGACTATTTGGAATAGCTTCAAAGACGACAATTCCTTCCCATATTTTCCACCTGTTGGCAAAATACACAAAACGCCAGATCTACATCAGGAAACATCATTCGTACTGAGATTTTTCTCTTCAGGAACGAGTTTGATTTTCTATGTCATGGGATATACGACAAGAGAGACGGTTATAGTTTTGAAATTGTCAATATATATCTCGTGCTGGATAAAAAATTACCATGCTCAGGGATTGCGATACATTCACGCCTAAAGTACTGTTTGCTGAAGTTTACGAACATCTCGTTCATTTTAAGCAACGTCACGGGGCAATATTAAAATAATTAAAAATAAAACGAGGCTATTACAGTGTTTCCTGCATTTTTAAAAGTTTGCTTTCCTGTACCAAATGTTGGTGGACTAATACAGCCGTAGTCAAGCATCAGAAGTGACCACAAACGCGTGACTCTGTAGATATTGTAAAGTATATGCTCTGTATATAGTCTGTTTCCGATTCCGCTCAAACTGAGCGACTACATGGACTTCATGTAATGCGAAAAGCGTGACCGAGAGACCTGTGGAGTAATATGAATTCTTGTCAGATTTTGCCGCTCTATATGTCAACACGTTTTTTTATGAAGTGTTCTCAATAAAATCTTACACTCCACGAATAAACTTTCATATTTTGAGCCGTCGCTTACATTTTACGCTCACAAACGCATATGTTCCCAGCTATATGTTCACAGGGCTATTGTATCCCACAGTTCATCTATTCATGTGTTTAATTCCACTTGAGCCGTTGAAAGCGTGGCTAAAGGAGAAACACCATAAAATTCGCGAATCACTCGTCGTCGTTGGAATGTTTTTTGGTTCCAACTTGATCAAATATCGAGGTCATATGACAGGTCTCATACACAATATCATTTACTGAGATATGTTTAAACGACAAATAATTAAAATAAAATCAAGAATTTGAAAACAGGAGCAACACATATGCACTCTTTCCGTCATTGGAACTGTCCAGGGCCTCTATCTTTAAGTTTTATTTATCTAATTTTAGAGACATTTTTCGGTACAGATGTTTACTGAAGGTTATATCTCACACCTTTGTTCTAAGCTAGATTAATACCGTTACATATATTCCTGCATGTTTGATATAAGTTCAATAACTCTGCGGTACGAAAATAAGTATATCAAGGTGTTCAAGAAATCATCTTTGTAAATCTATCTTCGATAAAAATATACAGTTTAGTAAATTAAATTATCTGATATGACAATTGAGACGAATAAGGAAGCTATAAAATTTGTGACAATACGTTAAGATATTCCCGCATTAAGGTCAGACTTGTCATGGTGGTAATCAATACGGGTTCTTCTAACGTCCCACCATCCGTTCAAGTCACATAAAAATGAAATTATAACCTTTTGATCTTTGCCCTCGGAGCAGACCTGACCTGTTGAACCGTGTTCGGCGTCCTATCTGTAAACTGCCTCTGTAAACTACCCTGTCTATAATACTGTTCCCGATATATTCCCCAGTGCCGCTTATACCTATAGCCAAATGACAGGCCTTTGGCATTTCTATAATGTCAAACAACCTTGCAAAAACTTAAATGGTCATAATGAACAGCAAGAGCCCAATTGGCACTATGAACTTCATTATTAAGGATGTCCGCTGGTGATTTTTGGTTTTCGCGGCCATTTTGCCGGTTTTTTCCGATTAGGTTATCTCCCTTCCCTAGGTTAAGAGATAGTGATTTCCCTTAAAAGCCTTCTAGCTGAGAATTTTGCACAGCAACATACATCCAATTTGATAAATTTTGATAGACATTGTGATTATCTGCAAACAGTTAGAATATGAGAAAAAGTTAAATATTATTTATATGAATTTTTCATGAATATGCTTCAAAACTATGCATCCCTATGTTTTCTGGATTATCAATTGGAGCATGAGTCAGACCACTTAATGTTGCATACAGCTAAAAAATGCACACCAACCTATATTTTTTTCTTTGTTTTTCTTCATATTGCACAAATATGAATGCAAAAACAAACATTATTCAAAAAGTTAATTACTTTGATTTACCAGCAGCGGACATCCTTAAAACGAAATCGTTAGCCTTACGTGTTAAAGTAAGTTGTTGGTGGTCAAGGATCTTGACTATTGACGTTTTGACCCCAATCTTGGTACCAGATATATCACTTCTCACTGATGCATACACTCACAAAAATGTGAGTTTCAGTGGTTTTCTCACTTTTTTTTTTATCTCCAGTGGCCTTAACCTTTGATCTTTCGACTTCAGTAGGCCTCTTCTTTTTCATCAGAGCGAGGTATTCCTGAAGTTTAATCACAAAGTCTACATCTTTGGACAAGAGTAATACATGTAGCACAGATAATGTTTTCAACAGTTTCGTGTTGTTGTTTTTATCGGGGGTGTGGTGGGGCAAATTATGTGGCGTTGACCTGTGATCTGTTTGAACTTTGACAATTTCAGTACCTGGGATATCGTCTCTGACTTATCCACTCAAAAAGATAACTTGAATTTCGATGATTTGCTGAATGTGGGTCATTTTTGTGATATATACCTTTTACCTCATATTCAGATACTTCGTCTTCCCTTCATATGTTCACTCGCAAAAAATACAATTTTCAATAATTTCAGACTTTTTCGCCACAGTGATCTCGACCTTTGACATGCTGACCTAAAGTTTGGTACGCGACATCTGCATGACGCCGTAGAAAGTTCGAGAACTAAAGAGGAAAAGTCCACAAAAGCAGGAGGAGGAGAACGATGAGACATTTGATCGATATGCAAGAGGTGGGAAAAATTAATGACGTCTGGCGACCATACATGTATGTCTCGACAGGAAAGAAGAAAGAGCACTCCATAGGACTTCCCCATATAGCTAACGTGGTCCAAAAATGTTTAATGAGACAAATATCCCATATTCTGGAAAGGCAATCTATTCTTTTCTTTCTTTCATTCTGCTTTCACAGTTTCTTTTATACATTTTGTTAAGCAATTCATGAAATAAACGGGATCATGTTGCTCTTCCGGGAACTCAGTTTCGTGGAAAATATTTACCATCTTTTGCAAGATATTTGAATTACAACAAAGGCTCCTTGTACCATATTCCATTGAGCTATTATTCACAATTCCTCATCCGAGTGTACGATTCCAATATGGAACATACTATTGCATAATAATATAAATTGTAATGAACAACCAGTTGCCAATTAAAAGCTAGATTTTATTCGGGAATTTATTATACGTGCCAAACTGCCAGAGCGTTTAACGCTGAAACAAAGAGTTTTATTTAATCAGATTTGAGAGGAGTTTGTATGAGGTGTATACAAAACCATACTTCCAAAATGTCATTAAAATATTGCATCGATAATACCGGTACGCATAATTAATATCCCTATTTTTATTCGTTCATAAATGATACGGTTATTGAATGAAATGCTGATGCATTTATGTACGTTTTAAGCCTATTCTAGGACTTTTCTCGGGAACTAAACGATCCCACCAGGCATCATCAACACCTGACTTTCTGAAATAATATCCTGCTTAAACGTACACGCATTTTCAATTCATTCTATTCCAGAAAAATAACAGAAGACAAAGTAATTATTCATTGCGATTTGTCTAATTGAACTTTTCATTATGGCCTTTTTGGATATGGCTGGCGTATTGTGATAGTATCGATAGTAAGTGCACCAATTATAATTGATAACATATGCCTGTGTCCTTGTTCCACAATGATCTATATTTGTTATGATCGTATTCTGGTTTACATTATTTTTACATTTTTGTTTGTTTGCAGGGATAATTTGATTTGTTATATTGAGGTAATATGAATTCTTGTCCGATAAATCTACTACTGCATTGTTTTAATTATAATAAATACTTTTCTCTCAATTTGTGCCAGGTTTCGAACAAGAGTGATTGGACATTTTTAAGAGTATTCATTTGTGTTCTCGGTATAAACGTCATGCAGGTAGGAAACTCCACAAAGAACCGGCCATATTATATTTGGGTATTGGGAGAGGGGGAATGTATTTGAAAAATACTCATCAAAATTTCAATGGCCAATCTATAAGAAGGGAAATTAATAAAGTGTCTCTCCCAATGCGACACCCCTACCAACCCACATATACACACATGCAGAACTTGGCCAGTCAAATAATGCATTCCTGGGATAAATATATGGTTAGCCAATAAATACTGTATTTTCGCATATATACATGTAGAATATTGGAACACTCGTAAACACTTATAAATTGTCACATTTTCATCCCGTCAATTAACTTTGAATTTTGAAACTTATCCAGAATGCCATCCATGTTTATGGAACAATTTATAGTTTGGACAGTAATTCAATAGCCGATTTACTTGTACGTTACTGGAAATAAAACAGGTCTAGGCGGTTTAATTTTCAGCCAACTAGAATTTCATTAATTTTTCAACAAATTTTAACTAATTAACTTTTGAATTCTCTGCAAAACATGTTCTATTTTATTGCTAAATGTTTGACGAATATTGCCCGGATAATCTAAGAAACCATCGTCCGAAATGCACGAATTGGGCGACGTACTCCCCAGTTCTTATACACATGTAGAAAATCTATGCAGAAAATAATATTTTTTTGAATTATAAGACAGAAACAGTGCACAGTTCATCGTGATGCTGTAACAAATAGAATCTCATGATTTCCCTGTGTTCAAAAGTTTCTCATTATACTGAATATTCTGTTATCACAATAAAATACTGGCCTGTCTGAAAATAATACGAACTGTGTGATATCAGGCCATGGTATATAAAGATAATCACGCATTTGGACGATACAGCTGGATGTTTTACGCTAAGCACATTACATATAAGTTCTCTTCCTTCACAGCCATCTGAAGCGAAACAAGTGCTGCATGATAAATTAAAATTATTTGTCATCAACTATTTCGCAATGGACTATTATGATAGCAAGCGTCAGATCCGACATTCAATATTCAGCCGACGTCCATGGAAGAATTTCCGCGTCAATAATCGAAAGGCCTATTTCGTATGACAGCACCAACCCCAAATGTATATGAAATAAAAAAAAATAAAATAAAAAAACACACAAAATGGTATCCCACAAAAGCGATCAACAGTTTTCAATGATGTCTGCAAGACCTGATGATGTTCTTTAAATTATAATATTGCAGTTCGTATATTTTCTATGTTTTATAGATGAGGAACCATGGCATAATTTTTCACGCTCTTCAAAAAATACTTTCTTCTTTATTTGCGCCTGAATGGATTTGATTGGATTAAGTATCATCACCATTATTTTGAAAAACGGAATGAGAGAAACTTTTAACATAATTATGAAACCCTGGGAATCAGGCGTGAACCAACTCTCTCTCTTCTCACCGGATGGTTGCGATTAAAGTATCTCTCTCATTTATAAGAAAACACAATGACAGAAGCTTTTAACATAACAATCGTTATGTTTTGATGGCAACTGGCACGATTTTTGGTTTTCAGAACTAATGTTTGGTTGTCATGGGCAGACATCCAAGTACAACACAAACAACACTGCCCTTAATTATAAATTTGACATCCAAGCAATGAAAATAGTCAACATTGACTTCGCAGTTTGAAATGTCATCCAAGGCTTTCGTCATTATGTACAAAGGAATATATTGCCATAGTTTGGTGTAAATTAAATTTGCTTATACTAATGGATCGGAATAACCTTTTTTTAACATTCAGTCAACGGTCAAAAACTATATGCTGTGTAGTTTATAAAACATGACATCTTATATATGTGGTTATGTTGTTCTATGTCTTCTGTTTGCTTATTGTCAAGTTTGTTTTCAGAAGATGTTTCATCAATTTCATAGAGAAGGTATATATTGCAATTTGGATGTATGATAATTAATCATATATTTCAGAGTTATCATATGTAGATCTCAGCATCAACACAAAACCGGAATTATTAGAGTGAGCAATTTGTAACGTTGGGCGTATTTTAGAACTTTCACTACGGAATTGAGACATCTGACTATGGCAATATCTAATTTGATCCATTTTATTGCATTTCTTTCCTCCTTGGACAGTAAAATGAATTAAATTTCTATTTCTGCATTCCTTACGATAATGATGTTGATCTTGTTTTTTGTAGAAATTCTATATTTATTATAAGCAATATAATTTTCTATGTCAGAATTTGTTTTTACATATTTGTTTCTTCATGAGAAGCATACATTTTAGGTTGAAAATTGCGCGCCTTGGCGGCCGATCATGTATGTTTTCACGTTCAAATTCCGGTTTTAATTGAAAGACTATTCTGCCGAAAAGAAGTCAGATCAGTTTGTTGGACAAATATTTGAAATTTAAACATGAATAACGTTATATTTACTCGTATTTAATACAATTGGTGATAGAGGTATATTTAGTATAATCTGTATCCTCAACCAATATTTCTTCATTTCACTTATTATTATTATTAAATACAATAGTTATATTCATAGAAATGACAACTGAGTCAAGTTATAGTTATATTGATGAAAAAATTGTTATGGAATATGGCTGACAAATTTGAATTCATGGGTGTAAATTAAACATCTGCAACAATAAAAAAAAGCCACAAGACAGATAAATTTATAAGTGAATGCAAACTTGCGTTTCTGTAGAATATTTTATTTTCTTTTTGCTAGAGTCAATTCTATTAGAAGTCAATGAAACTGGGAATATATACTACATGTATAAGTTAAAACCGCATTGTCATTTTCGCCATAATGTATTCCGTTGTGACAATGCATAGACTATTAGATTCCCACCCATGAGGCCGAATGTTTAATGAACAAACTACATTTTCTTTCTGTGCCTGTGAATTCTCTTCACGGTAATATGGCATATATATATATGTAAATGAGTGTCTATGCTATAAAATATTAACAGTGTGGAAAATATCGATGTTCTATATTTTGATCTTTCTCTCGTGGAAAAGAACAAGCGGTCGTACAAATTACCTGGTAGACGACTCAGATTTAGCGCAATATTCGCAACGACATTGTGTTGTGAATACCCGAAAATATAGTAAAAAGAATTATGGGTATCAGCGTAGACAGTCAATACAAAATAGCAAAAGCATTTGTATAATATTAGTGCGTGTCCTGGATTGATTTCAGTACAGACTCGTCCATGTCTATATTGGGAAGTATAGGATAAGATCGTCAGACCGTGTATATATTCCGTTTGTAATGGTCTCCCTTGTCATATAGAGTCGAACTTAGAATAAAGCCTTCCCTACCCAGTTTCCCTAAGGAAAATCAACCAGCAAATATTCTCAACCTTCAAACTTGATTACTGTCACAAATCTGGAATTAATACACAAAATGTAAGGAAATATATAGCAACGCCAAAATGCGTTTTAATCGTGGTATATAAAACAGCAGGATGAATCTCCTCATAACTTTGAATTTCGATGTTTCACTTCGAGCAACAGTGATTTTATAGTATACTATTTTTCAATTCATTTATATTTTTCATTAAAAGTTTTGTTTTAAGACGCCGTTAAACTTATATATTTCAAACACTCATGAATGATTTCTTTGCTTCGTCTTGATGTTATCCTGTAACTGTTACCGTTCCCCAATTATCTTTCACTACCGCCAGTACAAGCTATGTTCAGATAAAAAAAATCGATACTGCATGAAATAAACCTATGGAAGTATAAAGGGCTATAGTCTCTCATATCTTAGAGCAAATGTATATGAAACTTCATGGAGACATTCAGAGCCCTGTTCTACAAAACTTATAAAGTCGAAGGGATTCACTCTCATCGTTCTAAAAATATTAGGATTAATTTCATCGATGTACCTTTCGAAATGAAGAAACTGTTTTAAGAAGTATATTTTAATAGATTTTAAGTATTTTCTGAAGGGCGTTTCACCCTATTCGTCGGGAGATTTTACCTATCGGTGATGGGAATTCGGATTAGTGATTTGTTCGCTCTTCTACAATATATGAGCTTTATTATTCTGAACAGGCAATGCCTGGAAAGCCCTAGTGAGATAGTAAGAGTTTTCCGTACTCCAATATCAGGAATGTTTCCAGATTAAACATAAGCTTTGTACAAGCAATCAGAACTACTGTCGTAATATCTGCTACGGGGAACAGTTGTCTGGAACACGTTCCGGCGAAAAGCGATACGACTGAAGTGTGAAGTAGAGGCCAAGCATTGAAGGGTCCCTTCTCGCTTACCACAAACAGTCGCCGGTATTACTTCGCAAACAGTCCAAGCGATTCGCCAAGCAACTTGTCTAGTCCCGACAGGATTCACGCCGAACTTCCCCCAATACATAGCTTCAGCAAAAAGCGGTTTGGAAGACATTCAAAGGAAGGCGATGTTCCTTAGTGGGGGAACTGCCAAGAAAAACTCATTTATATCAATGGTCGAATAAAAAAATGCGAAGCCCCTTGGCCTTTCAGGTATCCCCTAACCGGTGGAGAACAACCGGTGGAGAGCATAGTGTAGAATAAAAGCTCTCTGGCATTGTAGAACCCATCGTTCTATTGAATTAAGTTTTCCCCACAATTCTCGAGGAGAAGCAGACAAAAGTTGAATGCCCGTGAAATTGGAATGAGTCAATATTGACATACAGGCCAGTAGAATGAGCTTGTGTAGCCAGGTGTGTGCAACGAGAACCTAGGGACCTGGACGGGAGGTATGGACAAGCCAGTCATATCTGTCCATGTTGACTTGTTGGCTGAAAGAATACTTGAAACTTGAACATCGGAACACTTGATATCATTGATATAACATCAGTGTAGGCATCTGATCCAACATTCACTATTCAGCCTTCGTTCACAAAAGTATGTCCTCGTCAATAATCGTCAGACCTTCACAGTACGACAGTTACCATCAATTACAATTATGCATGAAATGGAAATTAAAAAAAAAAAAATAGAACAAATCACACAAGCAGCCATGTCTCGTTGATATTATTGTTTGTTGGATAAGACAGATGTCTCTTCCAACAAACTAGCTTATGTTTCTTGTCTCGCGCCTGCTTGGATTTGCTACTAATTGTGCCAAAAGATAGACGATTGGTTCAAGATGTGGATGACGACTGACTACTGAATCTCAGATCGGACCTTTATTCATGATTTATTTCATAGTTTTATATTTTGAAATCAGGAATATCCTCAAAGTATTCATTTATTAATACTGAGAATGACAATGACCGAGGTATTGTACCAGTATATAAATTATATTCAGTTGCTTACTTGCGCAAGCTCAGTGAAGAACTCAAAGTCTGTTGATTCCCAGTTTGATATTGCCAGCCAACAGCAATGCAACATTATACCAGAATCCAATTCGAGCTATACTACTGGTTTCTTTAAATTACGCAACCAAACCCCACATAAGTGGAAAACTACAGTGGCTAACATACCTCCAAATAATGTAGCTTTCCAACTCCTAGTATAATTTCTGGACTTTCGCAAAGAGTTTCAGCCCTATGACTAACATTATATAATACCCACTGGAAGTCAGCGGAAAGGGAGTGAATCCGCCTTTTGCGCTATTCCTAATGCCGGTTTCGGCCGCAAGGTGGCGCTAGCGCTCACGGCACTTTGGTCTGTTCCGGTTTAGCTGTCTGCTACTGTAAACATGTGCAGGAGGAAAGGCGGGTATTGTATTTCGCCTCGTTTCGTCAGATTTTCTCACTGATGGAGACGTCCTTGGGAGTTTACGTAAGTATAGTCATCAAGTCTAATTTTTACTCGTTTGTCCAAGCATAATAAAAGCCGCTTTGTCAACAAATTGGGCAATCAAAGCTCCAAAGACCTATTCCATATTCCATATACCAGCATTAGCACCAAATTCAAAACGACAATCATAGTATACATAAACATAGGCTAATTTCCTTCAAGAGAGAAGCGGTCAACAGGTTTCAATGATGCCGGCAAGACATCATGATGTTCCAAAAATATCAAATCCGTATCGCTGATCGCTAAGATACAGTCTTCTTTCACCCGACTAAAAAGATCTTCTAAAGTGGCTGCTCGATAAAAAGACTCTCTTACAATCTTAAAATCTATACAGTCGATAAGAATATGTTCATTGTGAGATCTTCGTGGCATGGAATACACCTTGGGACTGGTGTTTATGGCCGATTCTACATCGCCTGATCATGGCTTGATCGAAACGTTTCTTACTGTTCAGATGAGTATAGCCTACAGTTTGTTTGAACTCATGAAGGTTGTTATTATTCACAGCATCCCATAAAGATTGAAACATCTTTCTTACATAAGTACGGATAGAGGGTCTGAAATCGCCATATGGGATTCCAACAGGATCAACTTTATTATCTTGGCCTTACCCATTTTATCAGCCTCAGTATTACCTTTGATGCCAACGTGACTAGACAACCAACAAAACACATTATTATATTTATTAGAGTGTCTCCCTATATAAATTGTAATGAGATAAAACTGCATATTTCCCGGTCACGTGGGTGTATATTGCCCGCTGAAACTGCATATTCCACCCCGCATGGAATATACACCAAAGGGAGATAATTACAACAGAGGTCGCCCCGTTCTCCGTCTGGCTCGCGTTGCTAACAGCCGATCACGGAGCAGTTCGTCGAGCTGATTTTAGCTGCATTAATACAGCAGAAATAAAGTTTTCCCCCATCTGATTGTAAGTAGAATCGTACACAAGCACATTATTGGAGTAACTAACACACGTCATCGAACAACTATACGTGTGTTGTGAGATTTACACGATAGTAGTGAAGCAGCTCCGAATCAGTGGAATCTCGTGCATGATAAATTATGTTGCAGGCGATTGCGCACTGAAAACAACCAACTCAGAAGGATTGCGCTCTTGCAAAATAAAACACCAAACAATATTTTGCTCGAGAGATAATAGATTAGCACAGAGTTAATTTGATAAATATAATAATGAAATTATTGCCTTGTTGTGAGGGGAATATGCAGTTTTGTTGCCCCTCGGCTGTGCATATTGCCCTCGCCTGCGGCTCGGGCAATATGCACATCCTCGGGGCAACAAAACTGCATATTCCCCTCACACCAAGGCAATATTTTCATATTATTATATTTATTAGAGTGTCTCCCTATATAAATTGTAATGAGATAAAACTGCATATTGCCCGGTCAATAAAACCGCGTATTCCACCCCCATGGAATATACACTAAAGGGAGATAATTACAACAGAGGTCGCCCTGTTCTCTCAGTCGCGCTGCAAACAGCCGATCACGGAGCAGTTCGTCGAGTTGATTTTAGCTGGGGAACACATCAGAAATAAATGATCTCCCCCCATCTAATTGTAAGTAGAATCGTACCCAAGCACATTATTGGAGTAACTAACAAGCGGCATCGAACAACTATACGTGCGTTGCGAGATTTACACGATAGTAGTGAAGCAGCTCCGAATCAGTGGAATCTCGTGCATGATAAATTATGTTGCAGGCGATTGCGCACTGAAAACAACCAACTCAGAAGGACTGCGCTCTTGCAAAATAAAACACCAAACAATATTTTGCTCGAGAGATAATAGATTAGCACAGAGTTAATTTGATAAATATAATAATGAAATTATTGCCTTGTTGTGAGGGGAATATGCAGTTTTGTTGCCCCTCGGCTGTGCATATTGCCCTTGCCTGCGGCTCGGGCATATTGGCAATATGCACATCCTCGGGGCAACCAAACTGCATATTCCCATCAAAACAAGTCAATATTTTCATTATATCAATCTGTTCATCAAATCTACAGTCATATTATTGTAGAATATTCAAGATGGTGGGAAGAGTTGAAGTTCCACTTTTAATTGTTGACCCCGAGCACAGCACTGATATACTACACGAACAACCGAGTAATAAAAACAAGTGATAATATCAAACCAATTTATTGGTGGAGGCCAATACTATTTCAACCCATTTATGCCATCGAGTCTTCACCTTAACAGATAATAGTTTTGTCACTATTCTCTTCGTGGTCAAGGGAAACGTGGCCAATGAAATTGTTTCTTTTTAGCCCTACCACGTGGTATTTTGGACCAATTAGAAATCGACCTTGAACCATTCGTCATATATGTTCATCCGGTTTTGTATACCTCTCGCGAGGGAAATCATTATATAGTGGTGATCAATAGTACCCGGTTTATATTTACATAACGGTATAGGCTGAGGACCGCTGCAAGTCCAGGCGTGATAGTATGTATTAACGGTACTATTAGTGATGACAATAACGCGTTTGTGCGGCGCTTCTTTGATCGACTTCATTATGCAAATTATATATTAGCTTCAGTTGACTTTAACATTTATATGTTTCCTGTCTTGCTGTCTCTTTCCTCTGTAGTCCTGCATGGTGATGAAGTATCTAAGGCTGAAATAACATTAATCTGTAGCTTTACAAGCACTTTTTTGTGTTTAACACAGACCAATATATTCATCTTTTCTGGCACACCGATGCAGTAGTTTAATACAATTTGTATGAAATCAGCAATGTTGCTTGAGTTAAATGAAGAGTCAGCTTTCAACAATACTAATTCCTTCAAATAAAACAAGACAATGACTCAGTTTTTAAGAATATTATTTCGGTGAAACTTTGAGAAAGAAATGTAAAACAAAATTGATGAGGCGATGCCTGTGAAGCTATGAGGCGATGCCTGTGAAGCTATGAGGCGATGCCTGTGAAGCTATGAGGCGATGCCTGTGAAGCTATGAGGCGATGCCTGTGAAGCTATGAGGCGATGCCTGTGAAGCTACGAGGCGATGCCTGTGAAGCTATGAGGCGATGCCTGTGAAGCTATGAGGCGATGCCTGTGAAGCTATAAATTAATTTTATTCAGACTATTTCGATTGTTATACCGCAAATTGATGCATGCGCATTTATACGTTTCTGATAAGTTCTGTCTTGCCGACGAATGTAGGCTATGAATTCTGGCATATTTCTATGAATTGATCGATCCAGCTTTGCACAAGCCCCCTACTTTAATAAGAAATGGCTTTATTCAGACACTGCATCATATCAATATTATATCATGTCGTTTTGCTGAAAGTTCACGTCCATTATGTTTTGCTTTTTAACGAGTGCAAAATCGACATTCGGTGACAAAGCCGGCCAATCAGTGACGATGACGCTCGACCCGCATTCCCGCCATTTCTCCAGGGAACAGTCGTCCACTACAGCAATCAATTGCCAGATCTATTTACTGGAAAATCTGTTAATTGAAACTATTATAGATGGCATCAATATAGCAGTAAAAGCGTAGCCTGTCTGCCATATTATGAAATTCCTACATTACAAGCGTCAGGTCCGTCATTCATAATTCAATCGTCGCCCATTAAAGAATATCCGCGTCCATAATCCGAACACCTATTTCATATAACAGTATTGGCACCAAATTCAAAATGACAGTCATAGTATACCTAAACATGTGCTAGTTTCCAGCAAGAAAGAAGCGGTCAACAGTTTTCAATGATGCTTTCAAGACATCATGATATTCCAAAAAATATCAAATCCGTATCGCTGATCAGTATTCTTAATCCATAATATAAAGTCGTCATATAGAGAATGATGTATCTCAGTCACGCTTTGATTGTGACTGTTCATGCCACAACGTTGATGTCATATTCTTCTTTCGGCAACAGATCATGTGTCAACGCACTTTTAGATGTACAAATCTATCAGCACAAATTTTATCTACATGAAAAGTTTGAAATACATGAAATATTTATTGCAAATATTAAATTATTCTATTTCAACAACGGAAGCTCTGGGACAGAGGAAGCTTCCAAATTTTCCAAATTATCCTCTTTCGTAAACAAAAAACTTGATCAGAATCAACTGTTCAATACAAAATATACCAAATTGAACATTCGTGTTATTTGTTGATTCAGATTCCACAGTTTGAAGATACCCCAGTAGTATTGGAAAAAGGTTTTTTCTCTTCCCACCTAACATCCGATAAGTACAAAAACTCTACTAGACACCCAAATATCTTGTACAGTAATAATATACTGCTATACCTGGCTATACAATTAAGGTTTGCTAACATGCTCACCTGGTGAGGAAGAGCTCTTCGAAGGTGAACTCATTTTGAAAAGAATATTAATTGTGCTGCAATTTAGACAAACTCAGATGTGCATCCTATCTACATCGGGGTCTTTAAAATATCCAAATGACACAAACTTGACGCGAAAAGACGCGTACCGTACCGTTCGGCACCGTATCGTACCGTACGGTACATATAAACTCGATTAATCGTCAAACTAAGACATACGTCTGGGTTCATAACTAATAACACCTGCACAAAATTTCTTCAGTTCTGTTACATGTATATCATACATGCATGGGGTGTTCTCTTGTTATAGAATTGCTTGACTATTGTACCACGCAAATACAGACATGGAAACATTCAACCACATGGTGCCTATTGGCGTAAGCAGACTGGCGTCAGATCCGATATTACGGTCTATCGCGAAAATTCTTCTTTTTTTTTGGAGGACGGCCATTCAATTTTTTTTGTGAACGACGGTTGAACAACCAAAAGAACAAAAAGAATCTTCGTGGAACACCGTCAATCATAATTTTAAAAAAAACTTGGGTTCTTGAAAGATAAATGCAGAACTACCATCTTTAGCATAGCAGCTTCTCCCGAATATTGTACTCCATCAAGGACCACTTTCCAATATACTAGGCAAATATAGGAAATTTGGCAATAATAACAGGTTTTTACGCTTTATTCAGGAGTTTTTCCAATCACTCAATAGTTAGTTTAAATGATGGCTCTCTGAGTTGCTATGGTTACCCAACTTACTTTTCTCTACATTTCTTTCGGTCACATGCAGTATCCGTTCAATACCTTAGTATCCTGGCAGATTTTTTTCCACTGTGTTTTTAATCGACCTAGGAAAAGACAAGCATTCAGCCCTTGGTAATCCTCTTTTTCTAGTTTTACTCGCTACACTTTGGGTGATTACACAGATCGGGCAAATCGCATTGAGTATGTGAAGCTACAAATCGTCGTAAGATGCCTCATCCCCGCGCTTTCAGCTACTTCCAAAAGGCCCCGTAATTGTGTACACAGTCTGATAAAACTTACTATCTTTTTACTCGCCATCAGGCCTTCTAGTTCAAACCGTTATTGGGAAACTTGGGAAGAAAAGAGGTTTTTTTTAACCGCCCTTATTAATCCAGCACCAATCCAATCTCATCAGATGTCTATTATCGATGTGGAGTGATAGTCAATACTGCAACCAATGAAGTACTCCTCAGTCTTATCGCTTAAACAAACAACATTTGTCTTCGTAGAAAAACACAGGTTAGACTATAAAAGAAAGAGCAAATCCCAGCTTGCTTGAATAGGCGTAT
Organism: Hanleya hanleyi; assembly: GCA_036873755.1. Classification (NCBI taxonomy): domain Eukaryota; kingdom Metazoa; phylum Mollusca; class Polyplacophora; order Lepidopleurida; family Hanleyidae; genus Hanleya; species Hanleya hanleyi. Next base: position 100,813 of record JAVTVY010040756.1, on the reverse strand, counting down.
CAATATTCGGAGAGATCCCTAATATACAGGGCTTGCAATAATATTAAACATTCACAAAGAGTTTTCCCTAAAAAAACATATGTACTCAACATTTCATCAATATTTTACATTGAATGTGCAAGGAAGAAGTAAGTCCTTCAACTTTCATCTGTTAAAAAATATTTATTCAAGCAATATTTACTAATTAATCTTTCTTTTTGAAGTACTCGGCGTGAGCTGTCGTGCGACTGGACGGAAAGTATCATCAAGGATTATGGTTTCGGATATAGCTGCGGGAAGCAGTATACGTGCGTTGTTAGTCTACCACATAGCGGAAGAACAAAAGCGAATTACAATTCTATATCCGGAAAACAAAGGAACGGAAAAGGTGGGATGTTTGTAGCGAAATATGTGGTCTTTTCCCTTGTCACCAGGGAGTTTCTTTTGGTGAAAAAAATAGATCAACCTCTTTGTCGTAATATATCTCTAGGGGACCTGGAAGGATTCAATTTGATTTTTCCATTATTTTCCACATAACCGCAAAGGGGATTAGTAATGATGTTTGATGGTCTCTAAATTTAGCTAACTAGTCGTTAGATAGGGGAGCACTTACTCCCAACCGAACTTGTCCAATCTATTTTATCAGTCATTCAATCCTGATTTGCCAGGCTATGCAATCACGTGGCTTGATATAGGTTAATCTCGTCACGCGCGATGTTAATTTCAAACGCTTGACGACTGAGCCGTACATCAACAGACATACTGCACGAAATATATTGATTGACGTCGAGGGAGTGTCATTCTTTGTGATCACAATTTTGATTGTGATGATACATAGGCCTACATATAACTATCAAGGGCCGTCTAAAATAGTTTATTGTTTTTCGCACCAAAAATTCACTTATTGCCATATATGTTTGTGTAGTAGAAAAAATGCACTTATATTCCTTTGTGTTCGATTCAGTGAGAAAAATTAGAACCAACGTTATCCTACGTTTGAATAGGCCTTGTCAAGACAAATACGGAGAAATGGCATTGTGCAAGAAGTTTTAGCCTAGCCCCATACCATGGAATATGTATATGTAATAATTATAATTAAAGAGTGAAGTATAGCTACGTCAATTGTATTCAAATTGTACTCATTAAAATATCCAGTTTCTCAAGGAGAAACTTAATAAAACTACCTTGGACAACAAAATACAAAAATATAATTAATTGTTACATTGCGCTATTAGCGGCATGGATGCCTTGTGGATATTAAAACACAAAATGCCCAATGGAATAGTTTGGTGATACATATACTTCACAGAAACCTGACTTTCTTTGGTATAAAGAATACAATTTATTGGAACTTTTTTATTGGTAGAGTTGTTTGAATTTTTCATGAATACGAGCTATCTGAAATGCAATAACATAACCAGCTGCATATAAATTGCCCAATACAACTGGTATCACTGGAACGAATTACGTACCGCTGTGGCTGAACTATTTATGTTCTTTTATGGCCACGTCTTGTCATAAAAAAAAAAACAGTTAAAGAAAATAAATATTTAGAAGCCCGTTCCCCGTCTTTAACCAGCCTCATACAGATCACCATTTGGCATAATTTCTGCTAATAACTGGATGTGAAGGAGACCATCGATAGTCCAGATGGAACGCTATGTGTTCAGAACTATATCCCTATAACGAATGAAAACGGTTTGCTTTACTAAAGACAAGAGATTACAAATTGTTGACAGTGCCAATCACCCGTTTCTGAATAGAATAACATCCGTCACTGTACATTGTGCATGGAAATATTAATTTAATGGCCTCTATCCAGGCCGTTGAGTAATACAGGCTCTATAAGTCATACAGGCTCTATAAGTCATACAGCCTCTATAAATCATACAGGCTCTATAAGTCATGCAGACTTTTGTTGGTTGCCTAGCCATGTTCGCTTCAAAGGAAGTTCTGAAGCTGATGAAATTGCTAAGGCAGCCCTAGATAATGAGGTTGATCCTGTTGAAATCCCATATAGCGATTTCAGACCCTCTATCTGTGCTTAGTATGTGAGAAATATGTTTCAATCCTTATGGATGCTGTGGATAATAACAAACTTCATGAGTTTCAAAAAACTGTAGGATATATTCATCTGAGTAGCCAAAAACGTTTCGATCAAGCCATGATCAGGCGATGTAGAATGGACCATACTCGATTACTCATGAACATTTACTAAAAAAGGAACCAGTCACAAGGTGTATTCCATGCCACGAAGGTCTCACAGTGAAACATATTCTGATCGAATGTATAGGTTTTAAGATTGTAAGAGACTGTTTTCATGAAGCAACTATACTTTACCAGATCTTTTCAGTCGGGTAAAAGAAGACTGTATTTTAGGTTATATGAGAGAAATCGGTCTGTTGCATAAGTTTTAATGTAGGTACATATTTTTGGTGTGTTGTGTTGATTACTTCTGCATTGCTGGGTTGTTGACTTGTTTTTGTTGGAATACTTAGAATTTTGTTTGATCGTCGCTATATAGCTAAAATATTGCTGAACGCGACATTAAACCTTAATTCTCTCTCTCTCTCTCAGCCTCTATAAGTCATACAGGCTCTATAATTCATTCATACTTTATAAGTCATACAGCCTCAATAAGTCATACAGGCCATATAAGTCATACAGGCTCTATAAGTCATACAGGCTGTATAAAGCCGGTCATAAAACCACACAGTTGTGTACACTACAAAACGATCTTTGCTGTTAGACTCGATGAAAACTACAGATGTAATTATTCTCATGCCGTAATACTATTAGAAAAATTCTAACTAGAATTACTTGCGTGTGTTGTTAAACTATAAAATAATTTACTTTAGCCTGAAACGAGCCTGTTACCCATGTTGATAATATAAATGTATGAGCGCTTTATGTTAATGCTTTGAGCGGTTCGATATTGGGAGACGGTCCATTTCGACTGAAAAATTGCCCACTTCAAAGCGCCATGTAATTGGAAATAATAATTCGAAGTTGTTCGACGACTTTGGGCGGGAGATCAAAGGCTTAAACAAACAGAGCTAATACGATTGCAATATTTATTTTGCCGCTGCATCAATAAGTCTGTATAGCCTGCACAGTTGCTAGCATTTTGATTATTGTTTTGGCACTTGTAGCTGGAAACGTTTTCTAATGGACAGCTAAATCAAGAAACTGCAAAATGTCTTCGTATAATCTTACATTAGTTGTACAATAAAACTTTATTATTCACGAAAAATTCTCATACTGTTAAAATTCTTATTTCTTGTTTGCTTCTCCAAAATGTATTTCTCAATACATATTATTATACAATAAGCTTGCATTATTGTAGCAGTATAGTATATTTCTTCTCTTACTGCTTTTAGGCGTAGTTGAGGTGTAATTGTGGTGTACATGAGAGGTGTCTCCTCAAATATTATGAGGTGTAGCTGAGGTGTACTTGAGGAGTATCTAAATATGCAAATTAGCATCTCGAGTACTCTTCAGGTACACCTGAGTGAGGTGTACCCCGCCCTCTGGAGAGATGTGACTGATGCTTACTTGAGGAATATCTTTAGATTATTGACGAGGAAATTCTTTTTTGGAGAATGGCTGAATACTGGATGTCATATCTGGCGCTTGCTAAACGATTGTGCAAATTTATTCAGTACCGCCAGTAGAAAAGTGTGCCGGATATTCTCAGCGAACATCCCTCAGTTGATCGATCCACACTGACTTCATGCAATGTAATATTTCTGCAGTACTTCTTCAACGAAATACAAAAATACATGTAACATATGTCTTTTTAGTGTCTAAAATGTCTTTTAGCTATAAAATCTTGCGATAACCATCATACAAGCGTAAGATCCGACAGTGTTTTACGCGAATAAGTGACATTTGAGGCAGAAAAGTGACATACCACACTAATATCTACAGTCGTTGCTTGGCATTCCCAGGAATTGGCAGACAGCGGACCGTGTATGACATCTGAAATGGTTCACTTGAATTTCAGTCAAGTAGCTTGTTGACCAAAGTTCAAACAAACAAACGGTTCAAAATAATGACCAAGAATTTAACTTACTTTGTCAGGACTGCATTGTTCTGTCAAAACTTGAACATTCAAATCTGGCCGAGAAATGTATAAAAAAGCACTGTAGGGGAAATATAGCATGTTCATGTTCAAAGCAAGCCTTATTTCTATGACCGATAAAGCTCCTAATTATATTAGCGATAAACTATTCTATACCAACGGAAATGTATTGACGCTAAGTTGAAAGCTGCATTTAACGAACAAAGAAAGAGTCTGTAGCATTAAACTACATGCAATCACGAAGATACACAGAACTGACCAGTATATCCGAAAACAAGTCTGTAGATTGCTGCGCAAACTGCAACAGTTTTCTTAATATTGAAAACAGCCCTGCACAAGTTTGTCATTTTGTTATAGCAATATAGCCCTGGAGAGATCACTGTATGGGAATTTATGCCGAAAGCAGTTTTCCTAGCATATTCCATACATGGATTTAAAGAGTGGATTTCAAATCATGGTTGACGATGTTAGAATTATAGCAAATGGACAGATGACTGTATAGGTAAGGTCCTTGTGATCGCCTTTCCGAAACATCAGTTCATTCAGAGACAGTCAGATGTACGGAACAAATTATTCTTACAAGTATTTCATATGGATGCACAGAGAGTGAGAATACCACGTGTACAGATTACGTCCATAGGCGAAAATAATTCTGTATATTTTCATACATGAATCTCTCACTTACTTAGAGCATAATCCATATCGTACCCAATTGAATAATGATCAGTGATACGGATTTGGTGATAGTAAAATCATGATGTCTTACTGGTAACTTGGAAGCTTGAACACTTCAATTTCGGTACTAGGAAGTACTAACATCAGATCTGGCAGTCAGTAGCTCGCCGCCGTACATAAAGAATTTCCGCATCCATAATCGAAATACCATGAGATAATATATTGATGGTTAAACGCAACATTAAAAAGGTGGTGGAAACGATGCCGGCGTACTAACAAGAAGTCATATGATCCCACAGACGAATACACTGACTGCATATTTCTAATCATATCACGAGAACCAAAAGCTATCCCTTGGCCACGCTTTTATTGTAATCGTTCATGAAAGATAAGTCCATGAGCTCAGACCCGAAATTTGACTAGCTGTTACCATCTGATCGAGATGATGCGGGTGATGCCTTTGGAAAAGGTCGACGTCTGAGGATTCCATTCTGATGATATTAGGCATGTGAGACTGACAACAATCGTGCTGATTATCTCCCTTTTATATGGGTACCCCTCTATTATAGTGATTTAAATTAAACAATGTCATCGAAATATATTCAGGTCCCGGTCCCCAATAACACAAAATGAATATACATTAATATACAGATAATGTGCAAAATCCAAGCATATACAGAAAACAATTAAAGGAATAAAAGATTGGCTGAAATCGAAATATATAGCATATGCACGCCATCCTAATGAGCTACTCCCCCGGCAGGGTATTTGAAAATATCAAACTGCAGTCGTTTTCGTATAGTCGAAGTGAGAAATATAATGCGATGTAGAATTGGAGCGATATGCAAGAGGTGGGAAAAATTGACGACGTTTGGCGACCGAAAAGCAACCACATGACCTTGCAGGAATACAAGCGTCTAGTCCGTCATTCATAATTCAGCCGTCGTCCATTAAAGAATATCCGCGTCCATAATCCAAAGACCTATTCCATATCCATATAACAGTATTAGCACCAAATTCAAACAAGCGCTGGATGAGCGCAAAGACCTCCGTCGAGGCAACAGGGTCCGTAGGAGAATACATCACTGAATAACATAGGGCCGGATGCCAAGCTCAGTTTTGCATTTCTTGGACGTTAACTTCACCAATGGTAATTAACCTGGGATTGAGGGTTCCCCAATAGCATGTCCAGCTACATGTGTAGGGATTAGGAAGTCACATTCCCCGCAAATAATTTTTGTTTGATTTCACGCGCTAGAAATATTGGGTTATGGAATAGAGTATATTGATGGAAAACCTGGAATACTGCTTGAGACATTAGGCTCCTTCCCACCCCCACCTCCCCCTGAGGGGACGCCCCCACCCAAATCAACACGTTAGCGGCAGAAGAGACCCTGTGTGCCTAGTTTTACCAACTTGTTTGTGATTTTGTGCTATAGGCCCTACACATCAACACTTCATATTTTGTATGTGTACAGTATAGCATCCTCATTGAGAGAATCCTCTACAAAACACGCCTGATTTTATCGACACTCCGTTCTGATCTGTCTCAGCTTCATGTGATGATTCAATGCGCTCGGAATAATTTTGCATACTGGTGTTACAGGTCACCTTCACCATAATGTATCAATTACCATGAACATGTATCACATTCATATTGAATGATGATGGCTGATGAGAATATTGCCCATATGGAACGAATGGCTGGATTCCCGCGAATAAAAGTTAATGTTAATCATAAGCAACATACAATTAATAATACTATCAAATAATTATGTTTATTCCTTGTCGACATCAATATAATACAGACAATATTATGACTGAATCATGATAACATATATTCAAGGGTATATATGTCTACACTAAACTGAAGGAGACCCATGATGCATACTATATTATGTTGTAAAACTTCACTTGCTAATCTCGATTATGTTGCTTATTGTGAAAATAAATGAAGTTATGAAAATAAATTTAGTATGATTGCCCATTACCCTCAAATTAAAAATATCTTCAGCAGCTAAAGTTAAGCCAATCATAACAATATATAACACCATGGTATATACCGTATTGTTGTAATATCACCCAGGTATTGATCTTTGGTTAAGAATGTAATAAGATACATATATACCTGTTCTTTGTGTTATTCTGTATGCAGTTCATTCTGTATGTATTTTATACATGCACATATACCAGAAGTGGAATTGAAATTTGAATAAAATAATCAAAATATGTTCGGTTTTTACCTCTACTCAGGAAATGAAGTCTTTGTTTCTAGAAGCTAAATCATTTTAGATACTCAAGTCCTTACCTGGTCAAGGGAGATAATTTTGTGAAAAAAAAAACAAAAAAAAAACAAGTATAGATCCACACTGGTGCAGAGCAGAAAGTTTTATGACCTTTGATGATATTTGTGGAGCATGCTGCAGGACTTCAACTTCCATGAATCTGATATTATCCACACAATCCCATTCTACATGATATTTTTGCCATAGCACAGATAAAATAGGTCCCTTCATTTATCTGTTGTAGATCCAGGAGCTATTGTGAGCTGCAGGTTTTGTAAAAGTTAGATCCAATTATTCTGAGTGAAGGAATGAAGTCTGGCATGGTTGTTTTAAGTTAGAACTTGGCATCCTTGGAAATGTCTGACCGATTGACACATGTATCACCCCGCATGTGGTCATTACATGCGTAATGTTTATTTCGTGAGGAATCAGCTGATATCCAATATCATGTGGTGCAAGAGAGAAGCGGTCAACAGTTTTCAATGATGCCGGCGCACGACAAACAGCAAAATTCAACTCATGAAATTCGACCCAAATACATGAATAAATACGTACCTTATTTCATCAACTTATCCATATGCACACACAATCTGCTCACGAAAGCACAGAGGGTAGAAAAGTGACTCGGGATTGTTTTTGTTTCTCGGCACCACAGGTAGCAGTCCTTGTATATCGGAGGACAAATATTGCGAGATGTATATATGGGGTGGCGCTGGAGGCCATATTGGGTCTAAGTATATCTATAGAGACCCCCCCCCCACCACCTTTTTCTCTCCCCCCAACCCACCAAGGACTGCTGCCTGTGCTCGGCACATATCAAAACGTCCTTCCTGCTCGCTTCACGCCATCTTTCTTTCCTTTCCGCGCACGAGGATTACTCAAAATGCAAACCGCGCACGTGTTCGGAAAGAAATTCGTCCACTGGCAAACAACATGTCGGCTGTTAGGAGGGCCATCGATTCTGTTGTGTCCGACTTGAATTTGAATTATTCACTCAAAACGGAACAAAGGAATAGTTTGAAGTACGTGTGCAGGGGTTTATAGAAGTCATTTTCATAGCTACCCGCAGCAAAATATTGAGTTTTTTAAATGTGAAAATTGAATTTATTTAAATTATAGCGACCCTTCTTCGAAATCAAATTGAATATTTTTAGATTTTAGCATCCCTATGCTATTTCTGCTTAAATACCTACACAGGTGTTTGGTAAGCTATTTAGCTGGGGATTGTTTTTAATGATCCATACATTAATTTTAAGTTTAGTTTTAAATTTGTTTTGCTTTTATTATTATAGATTATGAAAATCAACTTTTTAAATGAATACTTAAGAAAAAATTATATGTAGAATATATAGAGTCAATCTTTCTAATAAGAGTATTTCCTTCTGTTTTGGGATATTAACAGAACACTACAATCAGTCACTGAAACGCGCACCTCCTAATGTAACTTGTCAGCTGTTACACTGATGAAGTAATGAGGTTTGACCAATTTCTTAAAGAAAGTTCGTCTGACAATTTAATGATATATTAAGTGACATTGGGAAAATGTCTAGCGAAACATTTTCTTTTCTACCCAAACGCACTATCACGAATAAACTACGTAATAACTTTGAAAAAACAAGCATTTGTTGTTGTTGTTGTTGTTGTTGTTGTTGTTACGAAAATAAGCCCGAGAAATCACTAAATCGGGCGACCATATAAGTGTGTTATCACGTAGCTGATTACAAGCTAACTATACGACTTTTCTAAGTTCTTGCCCTCGATTGTTAATCATTTGATCGGAACTTCGTTGAGAAAATATAATCGCTATAAAATTGTACATACCGTATATACACTGTGGAAAGTGAAAGCTTTCCAACACATCCAACTACTCTGTCGCTCTTGCTAACGTACAATATACGTTGGCCGTATGCAAGCCGTATGCAAATAAGCTGAACCTTTTCATGGTTGCACAGCAGGACTACCACTCCACAGAGTGAAGAACAACACGGTTCAAGGTGGCTCGAAGTTAAAGCGACGACTTTGTGGTTTGGGGTTCCTATTTGAAAACGTCCCCCTGAGTTCGCCCGAATGTTACTGAAAATCCCGTTCTAAAACACCACCGGTCGGCTTGTCTCGTGCAAGTTCGACTGAAATGTGTTGTTGTTGTTACACAGACGTCCGTCTCCAAACAGGGGAGAAAACTCAATTCGTAATCGGTGTTTAAAGCCAATTCGAATTGAATTTTCTGAAAATATTGAACAGTTTCCTTCAAAAACAACAAAAATTGAATAAACACAGCTGAAAATTGAGTTTTTTATTCAATTTGGCCGTTCGGCCCCCTATAGACGACGTGTATGGATCCGTGGTGTGTGCTAAAGAATTGATGGGCCTCCTAACAGCCGACATGTTGTTTGCCAGTGGACGAATTTCTTTCCGAACACGTGCTCGGTTTGCATTTTAGGTAATCCTCGTGCGCACAAAGGGAAGTGGAACCCGACTACAGAAGCAAGGCCCATTGAAATGCATTGCAATGGGGAACCCGATTATTTCAATTGTGTCCAAACAGGAAGTCAAAATTTCGTCGGGAACCATGACAATCCCTATTGGAAATCCTATGAGTCGTGGGTTCCCCATATGACAATTATTTGGCGGGAGATTTCACGTTGCTCTCCTAGCCCTCCGTCTGATCGACGGAGGTAAAAAGACAATCATAGTATACATAAACATAGGCTAGTTTCCTGCAAGAGAGAAGCGGTCAACAGTTTTCAATGATGCCGACAAGACATCATGATGTTCCAAAAATATAAAATCCGTATCGCTGATCAGTATTCTTAATCCATAATAATCGTTCTAAAGTCGTTATCTAGAGATTGATGTATCTCAGTCACGCTTTGATTGTGGCTGTTCATATGAGCACCATAAGGATCTTGAATTACATGGGTTCATACGGCCCCTAGCCCCGGGTTAAGCGGAATTAGACACAAGTTACGAAACGTAACGCCATAGATCTTGCACGCTACGTTCGTATTTTGCTATCAGCATGCGATATGTATCGCCAAATTTGAGAAACTTTGAGTGGAGGCGCTTGGAGGAGGAAGGCCTTCCTCGGCCCCTCGCATTCAGATCCAAGAATACGGGGGATTCTCGGACGTAGCTTTAGTATCTCAGCCGCGCTTTTATTGTGCTTGTTCATGTGGTGACTATGAAGTAACTCTGGAGACCCCCTTAGATAAGCCTCCGAGTGGAAAAAAACAACAGGGAACCGTCACAGGTTCAGTGTGGAACTGAAACTACGCGTACGAGTTGTTGGTGTATACTTCTAGAAGTTTAAGAAATAATACTGCAAGATATATCTGGATTACCCGATTGGACAAGGCATCAACAGCTCGAGTTTGTTGTTATCTGCACTTCATGCCTGGGATTCAAAACAGTCTGAGATTCGTATCAGGCTCCAAAATGCCCCTCTCCAAACCACATCAAAATAAAACAAAATTATCCGTTAATTTGTTCATATCAATCTTTGACATATTGGCTTTTGTCACTACTAGTTTATTACTAGTGAGTGGAGAATGCCCATGCCTTCATATCGTTTTGTGAAGCACTGTCGCCTCTAGTATTGGGATTTTGATGCATTTAAGTTTAAAGATCTTGGCTGTCTACCCAATGTCCGGAATAACGAGAAGAAGTCCAGGCATATAAAGAAGTTACAACAACTTACAAAACTGGGCGAGAAATTCTTTTTTGAGAAAGAAATGGTTATCAAACATTTTTAAAGTCTCTTCAGAGATACAACTGTATAATAGCAATATTCCAGTGCCAATACCTTGTCTGTCCAAGTGAAGTGTGTCCCGTTGTTCGTATGACCTCCGCTGCCTCTCGAATTTCGTCAAACAAGGTTCAAGAGATTTCGAAGGGTGTGGCCACAACAGAGGCTCAATGGAGTATCTCTACACGAATCAGGCGCTTTTGTGCTATCCTTGAAACGTTTGCTCGAACTGCTTGCAAAATTATGTGGGAGAAATTAATAAAGAGCGGTATTATATATTTACTGATAAGTCGTGAACAATATATTCTTTGAAACATTTCCCGCTCTGTGTGTAAAATTCTGAAAAACACGTTGTACTTCATCGAGGTAGCGTACTAAGATTTTAGAGTAGGGGTTTGATTATATTTGCAGAGCGAATTCCTGTCTGCACCATCGTTTCCTATATTAATTTACACACAAATCTGAACAAATAATAAAAGCCACACACATACAAACATAACGGGCAATGTTTGGATATATAACAGAATAAAACTGAACTAATTTTGACAAGTGTAAATGTTTCTCTTTGTTGGATTATATATTTATATAAGTCAGCATTCTTTAATCTTTACAGCGGACATTAAGTGGTTCGAGGTAAATACTACTTAAGTTTATGCATGACTTTCTCAATAGATAAGAGACATCAACATAAATTTCGCACCAACAGACCCTCGAAAAGCGTTCAAAGATTGTGACATATAACATTGGAATGCACTAATAACAGTCTTTTAATGTGTGAAAAAGGTGGACTAAGATAAAATACAAACAAATGAATTCAGTTCCATAACGTGTAGATCTTCTCCATTGTTGATCATTTCATAGTGTGGACTGCAACTTATTACACCAATTCAATCGTCCACCTCAAAGGTGAAACTAAACTATTTAAAAAAATATATATTTTTGCAGCAAAATACCACTGCTTTATTTACATTCCGGGATGAAATTTTAATAGAAATTATTACTGACACTTCGGAAAGAAAAGTGTATGCCTGTTCCTGGTAGGACATCAAAGAAAACACCTTAGGCGTAACTGAATGGAAACGATAATCATTAAGTCTTGTCTAAATAACTGATTATAATGATACCTGTCACACTCGGGATGTTTGTATATCATGCCAAGAAAAGGTCAACCTTATTACACAGACTCGATGCTGTTTGTGTTAAATGAAATTCTCGTCTTGACGCTATATTTTTCTATATATCTGTTGAGTTATTTCATGGCTTTGTTTTCCTTCTAACTCAGGCATATCCTTGTCTGTTTTGCCACAATGTCCACTGCTAATATAGCCATGATTCAAATCAAAGAATCAAACATCCACCGAGAAGCCTAACGCTTAGTATTTACTTGATATTTGACCGCCGAATATCAGATCACAAAGGTCTTCCTAGCGGAAGAATCTTCAGCAAACTTAAAAAAAACGATTCAATTTCACACTGATGAAAATGCGTGTGAGCTATAGATTTCCACAAACACGTCGTTCCGGAGTGTCGCGATTGAATGCCGGATCAGACGCTTCTATTACTTATTTCGGGCTCGGCGTTTGAAGCCAATTGATATATACTAATAGTGAGATGCACGGGATGTATGTGTTATACACCATTACCCCATCTATCTTTCATTTTCCTGGCGTCTTTACTTCCTCTGTTGACGTAGGAGGTGTTTATCTAGTTTTCAGAACGCACCAACACCGTTTGACAAAGTAGGCCGGTCTAAGTTTCCATCACAGTTTCCATAAAGGTCTACAATTAGTGGTTATTATTTGTCTCTTTACAGACATTTTACATCATCAGTAATATCATCTACGTGTGATAAATCCATCCTAGTGAAACATAAGTAGTCACAATGAAAACGTGAATGAGGCAATTGGCTTAATTCACCGCAAATTGGTCATTGATAGGGATATCATATACTAGTCTGTGATAGGGATATCTTACTGGTCTGTGATAAATTTATCGTAATGGTAATTGATAGGGTTATCGGACTGATCAGTGTTAGGGATACCGTACTGGTCAGTGATAGGGTTATCCTACTGGTATAAGGTTACCATACTGGACATTGATAGGGATGTCGTTGTGGTCAGTGATAGGGATACCGTGCTGGTCTGTGATAAGGTTACCGTTCGAATCTGTGATGAGGTTGCCGTACTGGTTTGTGAACAGTTAACCGCACTAGTTATAAGGTTTCTGAGGATATATTATCATGTATTTTTACCAACATCAACGAAAACTGTTTTCAAAACTAAATGGCTTGTGTAAACTAATATTTATAACTATATTCAACAAACACAAACTACTCATGGTGTTTTGTGCCTTTTGTTTTTCTCAGAAAGATTTGGGTATATGGATACGAGTGGTTAAAAGTGAAATACGTCTTTCTATAATGCTCTTATGTGTTAAGGTAAGTTTACGGGACCCTATCAGGTTTCCAAAATTCGGTGGAAAAAAATTCGCATAACATAAAAATTATAATCAATTACATCGATTGATAAAAATAAAGTGACAATAAATATTTCCTTATACCAAAAATTAAACTTTTAAGCTTCTAGTTGCAAATTTATTATAAATGACGGAAACATGGATGAATATTTTTCAACATTAGCAAACGACTGACCATAGCGCCATCTGTATTGTGAGGTAAGAGTCTCCGCCGTATAGCTATGCCCTCATTGTCCTCGCACACCGCCCTCTTCACCAAACGTTGCAGCATCTGCGTTAAGTGGGCGTATAGTAAGGTGTGATGCCCTAGACTACTGGATCAATTAATACATTGTTAGGGTATCTTACTATCAGTTTTCAAAAACCATTATTGTATGTAAGGCACATGGTTTATTCAAATGAAAATATTCCTATAAATAGCATGTGTAATATATAACATTATTTTACATGTAGTTATTATAATCCAACGAAATGCATTAAATTTCGATCAAATATTCTTCCTGTATTGGAAGGCAGCAGCTGTATTGAACTGATTATGAAACCTGTGTTGGACAGTCCGAAGAACCTGTGTTGGACAATCGGAAAGGGAAGATAACTCTGCATCGTTTATTTTAGGGTCTGCTGCCATTGCTGCCACTATGCCTTTTCCATTATTGTAACTCATGCCATCTCATATATAATAGGTAATTATATAATAATGCTTAGTCCATTATGGATTTATATTGTACTCGGCCACGTTGTGTTGAAGATACGTACTGGACTTCACGCCGCTGTGCAGTTCAATTATTTAATTCAATATTCCCGGATATACAGCCGTTTAAACATTTAAACTCTACAGTAGTTGTATGAAATATAATATCGAATATTGATAGTAGCACGATGTAATACCTATAATCTATTATTTCTGGTGTGTGTGTCTAGCCTTTTGTGCTATATTTGATACCATAGATATCGAAGCAATTTCCACCAAGCTGTTGAACGGCAAACAAGATGCTCAATGTAGTAACAATTGGTAAAATAACGTAAGGAGAACTTGAGAAGCTTTTCAGATTTTCTTTATCGGTTTTCGACATATGTGACTGGTAATTTAATCCAGATTTCAATCACAAGCGCGTGAGATCTACAAAAGCGTGGCTGAACTAAACACAATTGAGAAAAATAAGAACAAATAGAGCAAAAACAACCATCTACCTAAACATCTGTCTTTGGTTTTATCAAGGGAAGATATGCACCCATTATAAATATTGTTGCACGAAAAATATTAGTATCTGAAAAGAGTATTAGCTATCAGTGTACAATCAACCCATCGGCACCATGCAGGCTTTCTTCCAGTATAGCTCTCATTGCACTGATGCCTCTATATGATCACTGAAGTGTATATGTACCCAACCATTCCGCCTATGTTCTGTTGAGCCTCCGTCTGGATCTCCTATATGACCATCAAAGGCAAATCTCACAATAAACTGTTAACTGTTCCAATATCAAATAGGTGTTACGATAGTTGTTTTTCGAAGCCCCTTCAATGTAGAGATCAGACATAACCTACATAGAGTTCGGCTCGACTCGAGACAATTCTATTGTGTGACCATCATTCGCCACACTCTTCATCTTTGTCGTTTGTTCGTCATGGCGACGCCGAAGTCTTGTCAACTCCTCGTTCAAACAAGAAAGGTAATTTGGAATTTAGAAAAATATTTATTCGTTCCCGTATCAAAATTAAAGCCGTCCTGCTCTATTTTACAACGGAAATTCCAGACGCCATTAAGGAGGAACGAGAATGTCTGATATTTTTTTTGCGTTCCGCAAACAAAAATGTGTTTGCATACCTTGATAAAACAGGTTGTTTGAAATTTATATTTCTTCTATATCACAAGGTGTTTAAGTAAACAGGCATATGATATATATCTTGAAATAAACACAAGGATAATTATTATTCTTCAAAAAATGTAGATAAACACTGCCGTTCAAGAGAAGTTGTACATCATGACATTTTACCCACAATATGCGCACCTGCATATATCACTATATATAAACACAGTTTTGCCTCAATTCGTCACATTTATCTTGACAAAGTTTATCGGAAGTCGTAAATATCGGCAATCGGTTTGAATTAGAGCACTCCTAAATAGTATTATATACAAATGACATATCTAGTCTGCTTCTAAGAATCACTAATGTGAAGTAAAAATATAATTAAAATTTTATATTTATAATTTTACATTTTTTAAAAATCAAAGAATTATTTGAACTTGAGTATAAGCTGTTCGTCCTCTCTAGCACAGCTCGCTGTTCTAAAGCAGACAACTGCTGGTCAACAATGCCGCCATGCGGTTGTGAAGGGTTAACTTCATCATGATGGGTAAACTTTGAGGGTTTGTACAGGGATCAGTGTCACTAGGCCTAGCTTCTCCTCCTCTCTCCCTTTATCATCACAGTCGGCAATTGTCACCTCGGGTGGCCTAATTTACCTCCATGAATAAACTCGTGGTGTTACTCACTGAACAGACAAAGTTCCGCTTCTAGACCTGATTTACCGATGATCTGGATTCATTTTCATTTTTTCTTATAGTATTGAGATATCATTATCAGCAGATGAGTTACTTATTTGATCTGTAAATTTGATAGCGTATCTAATTCCGCTTAAGCCGGTGCTAGGGGCTGTATAGTTGCTTCATAGTTTCCACATGAACATCCGCAACAAAAGCGCGGCTGAGATACCAAGGCTTAGTCATAGAATTCTCCGTATTCTAATCTGAATGGGAGGTGCCGAGGGAGGCTTTTCTTTGAAGTCTTATGGTGATTTGTTTTGTATTTTTTTTTGTCACCAGACGTCGTCAATCCTTCCTACAGTTGTAATTTGTTTACATTCAACTTTCATATAGTTCCCTCGGTAGTATTTGAAGAGCTAATGACATACGAATATTTACTTATAAAAATGAGATAATCCAATAATTCAATAACAGGAAGTATAGGTTCAAGATCAATAAAGGAATATACAGTCTGATTCACATTCTTCGGTTATATCATATTTTCTACTAACGGTAGTTTAGAACGATTACATCTCTACATAATAAGGGCATAATCGGATAATCCTCCCTGCATTTCCATCTATTTAATTATTAAAGTAACTTAAAATGTTTATGGATTATTCGGAACAACCATCATTCAATATTCCGCCGTCGTCCATTAAAGAATTTTCGCGTCCAAAGACCTGATCCGCATAAGAGTATTAGCACCCAGGTAGTTTCCTGCAAGAGTGAAGCGGTTAGCATTTTTCAATGATGCTGGCAAAACATCATGATGTTCTAAATATCAAATCCAAAGCAAAGCATAAATAGGCACAATAAAAGTTTTAATGAAACCTGTTGATCACTATTATCTTTTGAAACTCTATCTTGTGAATGTATTAAGATTTTAAATCTACTTTTTATATAATCTATCAGTGTGTCATACAAATCCGCGACGAAATACGGATGGCCCCCAGCATTCCAGTTATTACTTAAAGTGTGATGGGCATGTTTTGTAATGACATATTCCTACGATGCTGTAGGAACACAATCCATGTATTTATAAAAAATACACATATCTTCAGAGAAAAAGGAATCCCGGTCCTAAGAAATTAGACCGGTGATTTTCCATATATATGAGAGACAACTATTTCCGATTCGTGTATTTTAGGAAAACAGCTTAGTTAAAAGGTAGCAAACGGACCAAAATTCCCGTTTACAAAAGTTTTTTAACGGAGAGACAGCACCCCTTCCCGTGTTGGGAAGCCTTATAATTTTCTTTGCGAAAAATGAAATTAAGAATCGTTTCCTATCATTATAGTATGTAGCTCAGTGTATGACATCCAAGACATGCTATGTATGCGAATGACAAAACAAATGGCTCGCTTCCTCTAAACACCACAAGAAAAGTAAGTTCCCCCTAAATATTGGCTAATATTTTCTAAATTATATAAGCGCATGTAATGGGACTTATCGCAGTCCAGAGCATCAGTGAAACTGTTTACCAAGTAGATTATGTTGTGCATTTTTGAACATGAATTGAATACAAGACTGGCACATTCCAAAAATGCAAAAGTGTATGCGTTAATGATGGAGGCCTATCAGTCAGCCTATCGTTATTTGTGCAAGGAGACCAGTGAAAACGTGTGCAAATTTTGCGTTTTGTCCAATCATGTCTCGATTATCAAACCAGGATAGGACAATTGCAATTGGTCCCTTAGGCTACCCCAGTGAAGCAGATTGCCCGCAGACTGCACGCGAGTTTGGATCGACATTCGAGACTTATTGGACAAAATGCATAATTTGCATATTCTGTCTTTGGTCAACTCACACAATGAAGGTTAGACTGACTGATAGGTCTCCAGCAACAGACACGTACGATTTTGCAATTATTGAAATGGGTCCATCTTGAATTCTATTGTTGCTCTTGTTAAACTCTGCGATTACAGTTAAATAATATTTTTGGGGGAAACTACTTTTGTTGATGGGATTAATTTACCAAAAGTTATAAAGATGATATCTTCGTTATAAAGATGATATCTTCGTTATAAAGATGATATTTTCGTTATAAAGATGATATCTTCGTTTCGGTTAATTCGAAGCAATTGAGAATATATTACCCACCATCACCAGATTTGATAGAAATTATCATATGACATGGTATGACCTATACCTTCATATAACTGGAAATGGTTTACTCCAACGGGGGTCCTCTCGGCGACAAGCCAAACTAAATGCTTACAAAATCAGCTACACTTTTCTGGAAGTAATCTGCACATGTCGTATATGATAATTTTGTCCCTCTGTAAGTGTCCGGTGGGCACTGTAAGTGTCCGGTGGGCACTGTTTCTGTTGTTTCAATGCATTTTGCTGAGAAACAAAATGAACTTGATAGCACTGTAATATTACTTGTCTTTATTGTACCGTGCATGCGTCCTGTCTCTGTCTTGTGTGCTGTTTTATTATATATAGGGTGGATGGAGGGTGTCTGGTTCTATGCTGCTTCAAAGATTTCTTATTTGAAGCAACAGGAACGCAAATTGTCTGAGTGGTGATATGACTGAAATAATGTTGAAAGCGACGTTAAATCCTATTCACTCACTCACTCACTTACTCCCTTCATATCGTGCTGAAGATTATTTTTCCACAGTACAGTTTTCGGCCAAATGGTTGGAGGACCAGGACAATTTCCAAACTTTGACACATTTCTGTCGAATTAGATTGATTCTGTGGATATTTCTGATACAATTCGTCAATCGTGATTACTTACTTACTTTCATCGGCTGTCTACCTGCACGGGGACTTTATAGTGATCTCAACACGTATACGTCCTATCACTAATTCATGTAATATATGTGAATAAATTGGCTATGGATATCTTATTGAATTTGACGAATGTCTATGAGAACATTGACGGTGCTGGCTGTTCTTCACTTGGTTGAGCTTACTTGTCGAACGTCATTTATTCTTGTCAAAAGACCTGCTGGGTTAACTAAGAGGGCTATTTTTCCGTTCTATCAGAAACGTAACTTCCCATTGCTTTTGATTCGTAGGGTGTACATCCACACTCGGCATTTAACGACACCGGTCTGGTTTCGAGAAATATATTCACAACTCAATGTCTCACAGGAGACATTAGTGAAGGTTTGTGAAGAAGCACCCATCATCGAGGAGTGCTCAGCTCTGCAATTCACATTTGTGATGAGAGCAGAGAGGTGCACTGAGGCATGGGGGTTCTCAAAGGTGTCCGATGAGCGATGGGAACAACTTCCATGAACAGTCTGAATTTACCCCGCAATGAAATACCACCACGATGCGTTCGAGCAATTTATTACGTCGAGTTTTGCACAACGCTTGATGACAATTATGCGCCGAATGACAATAAAAATCATGTAAACAAGATTGGCTTGGTATAGTGAATTTTCATCTTAATTAGTATTTTCATACCCAGTCCTCACTGTCGTAGATCAGAGATTTTAGCTCAATGAAACACTTCTGACTTGGAGGCATTTGGTCGTGCAGTACGCCAAAGGGTACCCACTCACCCTGTGTGCCCAATGCGAGCAGACCTTGCGTTTGTGGAAAACTCGACCACTTTGGGGGCTGCAAAATCTTGTTGTAGCAATGTCATGACGCTTTACGCCAATCAGTCGACATTGACGCAGAAACTCAACACGAAATACGAGCGGAAAAGGATCACGATGAGCCCGTAAATAGTTGTTATATTCGAAAAGGTAGTCATCGTCATTTAAGCAAGAGAAATATGCGCTTGATTCGCATTAGCGTTCCTTGGTTATTGCTCATAGAGCATATGTGTTGGAATACTACAAGAGTTCCGATGCAGGTAGACTGTGGATCAAGCAAGGCTCAACATGATTTGTAATCCTTTGAAAATTCACGTATTGTCAGAAAAAGCGCCACATAGTCAATCTATCCGACAGAAATCTGTTTATCTGTCCAGGTGTCCTTGTCTCGATGTACCAACCAAATTGGGGAAGACTGTTTTGGGTTTTTACTATGGAGGATTTTCTACTTTGTGATCTTGGCTCTTGCACGTCAAACTGATCCAGCACGTGCTCACTCCACTTTGACAGAGCCGGCAATACTAGTAGCTAAACCCCAGAGCTGAAGGATTCAGCAAGTTGTTCTACAAAGCCGGTTAGAGAACTGTCACAGACGATGTGAATTCGATTCCCATCACAGCGAATCTTTACTTAGTTTTGAGCAAATTTTTGGATTATCAGTCAACAAAGCTATTGGACGAAATCTGAAAATAACGAAACTATCGGCTGCTCACAGGCAAAACGTATGTTGTCTATGTCACTTCCGATTATGTGCCGCCGGGGCGGGATTCTTGCCTGCAATATATAACTGGTGGCTGGGGTAATAGGAAATTACCAGCTGCATGTACTGGTGAATGCGAGACTGAACGACTTTCTGATATACAATATAAGTGTCTAGTCATTCAGTCAATATTCAGCCGTCGTCCATGAAAGAATTTCCGAGCATTATTGAGACCCTTCCGTTATTGTTAATGTAAGGGTAGAATGAGATCATAGATCGAGAAGGAACATGTTGATGGTCATGCAATGTCCACGTCAAATGTAGTTTAGCTGTTGAACCGTTAGGGGCAGTATGTACAGAATGTGTTAAAGTCACCGTCAGGTCATCAGCCACAGTAAATAAGGCTATTACCGAAAAGCCATGGTAAAGATTAACTTGTCGACATTAATGAGATACCGGGTTTATCGAGACAGTGCAAAAACACACAATAACATGTTAAATGAGCCAGCCATGAATTTTGGTGTATCCAAACAAACTGACACGAACAGATAATTCTTTATTCCCTCCAGTTCACTGCCCAAATATTGATATTATTTGTTGGCTTCCGCATCCTTTAAAGCTAGCTTCATGATGTGATATTCAAAGTACTTTGAAATGTAGAAATTAGTTTACTTCTACATCCAAAGATTACACAATTTTAGGTTGCAATAAATCAAGAACTGTGGAAAGTATATGACAAGATTCCAAAAAGAGCTGAAATACTACCCTTGACATCTCATTGGGCATTCTGTGGATCACTTCTGTTAAATGTATTCACAGTTTGGAAAGAGGTAAACCTAACGCCATTATTCCGAACGTATTTGGATGACTTCTTAACAACATTTTTCACAAGGACGTTCGTATTGTATATATATTTGACTTACAAAGGTTAAACTTGCCAATCAGATGGTATAGTAACATTGTATTATATAAACCGTAATGGAATAAAAACATAGCAGTCGAAGTGGAACTCACAAATATGGCTGTGGCAGAAACCCATCTGATTACAAAGGGCAATATACATACCAACTATACGCCATCTTCCTATCGTGATTAGACGAAGTGTCGTCTATCATAGCTATAAATGAAACGTCGTCTATTCCACAAAGCGCTATCACCAGTCCCAGTTGACTAAGTTCAAGGTTATATCTCTGTATATCTCAGTCTCTCGTTGAAGTGGACTGTTCGGGAGGATATTATCACAAACTGCATCCACATCCCATCAAACCAGAACTGAGTGGGATATGATGAATGAAACACAGGATCCTGAACATTCAGGACTATAAATTAAACCAAATCGACACTCGTAAGTAACCGCAATGGGTCCTCTTCACCATGCAGATGGAATACCCCTGCTATATGTAGTTAACTGAGGAGCCCTATATTACAGGTGCCTTCTTATTACATGAACACTTCCACATGAACAGCTACAATAAAGCGTGGCTGAGATACAAATCACCACATGGATATTTTTGATGTTCTTAGATATGCAATCAGCATATTGCTCTGTTGGGTCATATGACCTCTTGTCAGCGACCCAGCATCTTTTTCCACCACCTTTATATGTTGAGTTTAATTGTTGCACTATTGTTCGTGTATATCTTGTTGAGGAAATTCGTCGTCTGAAATGTAGACACGGACAACTTTCCTGCCGCCGAACGATTTTCTTAAAACTTTTCATATGAATTACCACTAGTATATATATATATTCAGATAGAGGATCATTCGCTTTACGAAATACAACCCCAACGGACTGGGGATTCTGGTGTTTAGATTAATGCATAAATAATAGCAAAATAGAGAAAAAACAAGCAAAGTACATTTTTAATGGAAATGACCAAATGATTTCCTTAAAACTCTCAAATAACCAGTCATTTGCTCTGTTCTATCTAAATACAAATCAAAATTGGAAAAATAAGAATATTTTTTATTGTAATGAATAAAATTGGGATATTTTTTACATTTCCCGTTAATTTCTAATTGTAGATGGGCGTTACCATGGCAACAAATATAGTCGAATACGAATATTTCGACGCGGTGTTTCATGAGAGAAGACCCTCTTCATTGAAGCATTTTCGACACCATAATGAAGACCGGCCATTCATCTGATAGACAGGATGGGTATGTGCCGCATAATATCCGACATTCACTATACAGTCCTCGTCCACCAATGAATTTCTGCCTCAATAATCTAAATACCTTCTCTGTAGGCAGTTCAAAACACTTTTCTTTATTCATGTTTGTTGCTCATATGTAAACAATAGTACATAAGTTTATCATATTACGAGTACTGCTGGATATATAAAAATACACACATATAACATAAATTTTTTTACAAAAGATCCAGACCCAAAGTCTCCAGATATTGAAATAGAAAAATATATACATTTTTCCACATTTATAAAAAGTTCCTTTTAACATGGATATCTCCGTATCACAAGCTAAATCAAAGGTGGAAACTAGTTGAATGTCATGGTTGTTGCGTATTGCGGAAGCACTGATGAAATAATATTCTGTTTTATTTATTTTTTATTTGCTGCATATTTCCCAGTATCGTAATGGTTATTGGAAATATGTAACAGCCCTTCTATAATTACTTTTTAGCTATTCAACTTTAATTTATATATGTAGCATTTTGCCAGCAGCGTCAGCGTATTCATAATTGCCTGTTCCTTTCCCCAGTCTATAATAATTTAATCGGCAGTTATAGTCCCTCTCAACTGCCTAACACCCTTACACCAATTTTCCATATCTAACCCCAGTTTAGCAACCGTTCCACATTCTATAAATACATGTTCTATCGATTCACTAGCATTCTTACAAAATTCACACAGATCACTATCGGCTAAAAAGGAATTAGTTCTCAATATCCTGTGTAGAAATCTGAATTGTAAATCTACTAATTCTCTTCTGCACTGTGCAATTGGCATATACACATGTTTCCAAGTTATCTCCCCTTCTTTTTGCAAGTACATTTACTATTTGGAGCAAACGGCGGCATGATACTTTTCTCATCCTTTAAATTATCTTAGGGACTGTTCAAAATTTATCGGGTGGGTGAGGGGGCTGGTGCATTTCAGTGGGGGGCCAAGAAGTTTTTTCTTGTGGTTCGGGACGGGGGTGCTTACTTTTCTTACTGGTCCAATCAGGGGGGGTGCTTACATTTTTGCCAACTTAATGGGGAGGGGACACATTTTTTGGGTGCCTCAAGCGTTGTTGGGGTATTAGTGGTCAAACTAGGTAACTTGTTACTACCATATATACTGAAGAACCCAACTTGTATCGCATATGCATGTTCTCCAGATCACTAGGTTAAGCTGTCAATTTGTCACCAATTGCTTGTTGCCATCAAACGTTTCTTCATCTACCAGGGCCCTATTCAATTACCTCCAAGTCCGAGGGGTTCTCTGTGCTTTGCACGGTTCATGTTCACACTTTATTACAGTTAGAAACCAACGTATCGGTATTATGATTACACACAGTTACACAGAGTATGGTGGGATTGATTCAAGCTTAATTTTTTTGTCATGATTATGATATGTTCAGTGTACAAATACCTGTACCTGTCATTTGCATGCTTTGAATTACTGGAAGGCTCCAAGCTAACTAATATTCAAAAGAATGATGACTTAATGCACCATTTACGGTACAACCTCCGTTTTTGCTTAAATAATATATTATTAAGTAATATAACTGTATTGACCTGTATTGACTTCTGTGAATTTGCGTCTCAGTTGTGGAGGGGGGTGGGGTCTTGAGCTTTTTGAAGGCCTCTGTTGGGAACTTTTTTTAGGACTCCGACTCAATAACTTTTTTAACGGTCTCTTGAGGGTGGGGGGTTGGCACTTTTTTAGCAATATTTTTTCTCTCCAGCTCCGATAATTTTTTACCGGTCCCTTAGTAGCTTCAACATCCATTCCGTTGTCTTGTCAACAGCTAGAAATATTAAGTGATACGAGGGTGGGTTCTGTCAGTATACGTGATTTTTTTCTCCATATCGTTTCCCATTGCTGAGGTATCTATTATAGTCTAAGAATGTCCATTTTATTCCGTATGTGTCTTTAAGCTGATTATTGGAACAATCAATGTATTCTTCATTCTACGTTTGTACCAGTTCTCTGCAAATAGATTAGGTATCCGAAAATGATGATTATACCATACCTGTTCGTTATATATTTGAGCAATGGTTTTAATTTCATAGATTTTGCACGCAATGACAGCCATGAGACGTATCTTTCCAAAACGGCTTATCTGTGTTTCGTACTAATATTTGTAAATATTCCGGACCGAGGTTGCAGAATTTTCATAATGTGCACCTTAAATAATGTTTTGCCACTGCCCCCCCCCCAACCCCCCTCCCCCTCCCCTCCATTGTGTCATTATGCCTCGATTGATTTATCAGTTTCAAACCAATTTGAACAGACTATAGTTTCTAACTCGTTCAAAATGCAGGAAACTAGCCTATGCGTGTGTATACCATGATTGTCTTTTTGAATTTGGTGCTACTAGGCCTTTGGATTATGGACGCGGATTTTCTTTAATGGACGACGGCTGAATTATGAATGACGGACCAGACGCTTGTAATTCTGATGGATTGTGCAAAGTAAAGAAGAGCTGCGCCATTTGACAGGTCTAGGAACTTGTTGTCTATATGTGGTGGGATTTTGCCTGTATACGGTCGAATTCTGCTGGCCCCTTACTTTCTGTACAAATTAGTGTAGTTGTAGGTTTGTTTTTTGACTTGTAAACATAGTGGAGAATGAAGCGCTTGGTCGGTGTTGGGAATCACAGGTATTTTTCTGAATACGAACTTGCATTCTATAAATAGTCTCTCGGTTGACTCGTTTTAAAATATCTGGCGCTCACATAGTTCATCATTTTCTAACAGATGACTTGATAGGGCTATTACATATTCGTATATATTACCGCTCCAGCCGGTGCTAGGGACAGTGTGGTCACGTCATTCAATATCCACATGAACAGCAACAATAAAAGCGTGGCTAGGTTACAAAACATCAAAGAGATGACTCTTGGATCTTATGATGTTTTTAGAAATATGCAGTCAGTATATTTTTCTGTGGGGTCATATGACTTCTTGTCAGTACATCGACATCATTTTCCATCACGCGTTTAATGTTGCGTTTGACAACAGTTATCTGCTCCAATCAAATGGGGTTCCTTAGCTTCCACTTCGAAAATTCTTTCTTCAGGTCGTTCATTCTATATAGATAGTTTATCTTCCAAACGTGTTGGAAATTTGACGTGAGTTTTACTCTCAATAAATTCTTTTAACCCTATCTAACTTGATTTCAGACTACTCAAGGAAGCTATCCAAATCGCATTGGTCTTCTCTGGATTTATTTTTAACTCAGAAAATTGATAGAATTGTTCTAAACATATGAGAGAGTTTTTGAACCGTCAAGGATGAGCTGCGTATCGTATACATATTGCCAGATCCTGTATTATTTATTATAATTCCTTTGATGTCTGCATTTCCCTTATTTTCCTGTCCAAATCCTCTGCACAATGTAGAAATAGGTATGGCGATGTGGGACCTCCCTGTCTAGAGCCCCTTGTTATAGCAAAGTATGATGAAAGATGTCCGTTTTGGCCAATGCTACTCTGTATATTTTTATAAAATAACTTAAGCACATTTTTGCGTACACTCCCCAAAATTTAAAGTTTGATAACTTGGTGTATGAAATCTCAAGACATGGAATCGAAGGCCTTTTTTCAAGTCAATTGATAACAGTAGCCCTGGAATCTCCTTATTTTTAGTCTCAAAAAGTACATCGTACAATCTAATATTTTCTCCTAAAGATCTACCTGGGTTGTATTGTAGACTGCAACAATTCCAAACAAGCACAAATAAAAATTCAGAAAATTACAAGTTTTTATGGTGCTCAAGATAAACGCTCAACAGTTTTCAATGATCGCAGTAAGATATCATGATATCAAGATATCATTCAGATATTAGTATCTATATAGTTTCGTTTCCTATAGTATATTACCTAGACTATATTTCCTCTCAGTCAGGCTCTCAATCATGATTGTGACTGATCATATGAACCAAGTAAACATTTTGTATTACACGACGTAAATCAGCCCTTTCGGAATCAGATACAAACCACTAATCGTAGCATCAGAGAGCCTGAGCACTACGATCGTAGTTTACAGGCTCTTTATAAAACAGTGTTGTCCAATCAGTTTCTGCAAAAATGCGTTGTGCCGTTGACTCAAATCGTCACATATTTCACAGAGGCTTGCAAATGTCAAAATGTGTGATATATATTAAGAAATATGCAGGAACTTCTGGAATATTACTATCTAGAAACGATAGGTAACAATGCCACAAGGTATGGTCTTTATATAAGACATAAGACCTTCTGCAATATTAGTATCTAAAAGGGATAGTTAACAAACTCGGCGCGACAATAAGCCCTTTTCAAAGATATCCTTCGCAAGGTCGTCTTTTTAGAGATTACCTACACAAGGCAAGCCGAGATCCGAGATGATATATATAACGTTTGGTGAATGAGAAGGAACGAGCTTTGAAATGTTTATCCTTGCATAAGTCATAAGATAATAGAAAAGTGGTGCACAATTTGTACCCAGTGGAATAATTATATTGATAATATATGGTGTTACCGATTTCACATCTATGAGAATTTCAAGCAACTCTACAACAAACAAACACACCATCAATTATATCGCTTATATGAAAGATTTCCTTTGGCTTCTGACGGGAATATATCAACGACCTCTTTTCTTGATGCCCTTCTTCTAATGAAAATATATCAAATGGAATCGTTATGTAAATCCATTAACCTGTGTCAAATGGGAAGTTCACTAGCAAACCGTCGTCCATACTGAATTAACAAGTCAATAATCTAAATACCTTAATTACATTAATCTCAAACAGGTATAAAATAAGACATAATAAAAATAAAAGTCCATCAGCCGTTTTCATTGAGTTTGGAAAGATATTAGCTAAATTCATAACAGAAGATACCACTGTTATTTCAGCATTACAAGGTATACTCGCTGAAATTGAATAGTTCTAATATACCAAAAACATATTGCGCATATTAGATTTCATACTTTAATCAATCTAGCAAGTGCCTACTTACTGTTTCTTGATATGTATTGGGCATAATAGTGTGCTAGAAGCAAATTACATTCAAAATTGGCACGGGTATGTACGAGAACAGAAAATGAAGAAATAAATAAACATGTAAATTAATAGACATTTACGTCGCAAAATCCATTTGCCGGGGAGAATTGGCTTTCTTGAAAACAGCACAGGAGTATACTGTGATGTGTTAATCTTGCTGTGGTTTCACTGTGAGTATTCTGTTTAGGTCTTTGGATTTTGGACGCGAAAAGTCTTTAATGGACGACGGCTGAATATTGAATGACGGACTAGACGCTTGTAATTCTGCAAATATGAATACGCAAGTTCCCATATGCGCTAAATATATACTTACCCTTTTCTTCCGTCTACTAATTTTCCAGAAAGGCATGTTAACTACGCCTTTAGAGTTAACTCCCTTGTAATAGGGATTCTTAAATCCCGAAATCTATTCGAGCCAGTTATTTCCACAGGACACAATTAATTATCAAAATATATATATTTATATCTAGCCAGTATTCAATAGTACATAGAGCAATAAATACACGGCAGATAAATAGCACCTGAAGTCATTAAATTTGAGTTACAAGAACATAAAAAATAATCATAGATTATTGGATTGGCCGGTGTTTGTATCGACGAGTTCTAGAGGCAAAGGAAGGAATGACTTTGCGAGTCCCTTCCCGGAGTCCATGAATAACGGAATCTAATAACTTATTTATTATACACCTTGGGACAAAAATGAAGACTACGTGTAAATAGTTTAACAATTTCAGCTTCAGTTTATAGGTTGAATACCAACACTTGCACTCAGTACAAACAGCTGTCATCTACAAATATATTAACAAAAGTAGGAACCACTGGAATGACCGGCAACTGTCCAATATCAAGTCCAACTGTTCAATAATAAAATAATATTATTGAACACTGAATATAGAGAATAGTTGGAAATGTATATAGGTATATAATAAATGATTATATGTAACATATACTGTATACTGAGTAAAAGCTTAATAGTTCGATCGTTCGATAATTTGAGATATTTTCCTAACGTTGACTTAAATATAAATTATTAATTAAATATAGGAAACTAAAAAAAAAAGAAAAAGATTCTTCTTAAAGGAATTATACAGGAATCATAAAGGAATTATACACGAATCATACAGGAAACTAAGCTTTTGTACGTAGAATAGTATATAATATATCGGTAATATTCCACGGTGCAGTATTTATATTCTGTACTCACGTCAGATTAAAATACTCTCCATATAACCACACAATTCCACGCAATATAAACAGATGAATTCAAGATATTTTAACATTTCAAAACGCATCATTTTCCGATGAGTTGGAAAACGTGATGGTCCTCACATTACACGGACCTGTGAAATATGTAATCCTACGTGCAGATTGACATATGCTGTTTTGTGGTTCAAGGGAGATCACTCCAAAGGCACATTGATCGACAACCGGTTTTGGCTTGCTTACTTCTCCTTGTTACACACCAGTCAATAAATAACCTATTAGGTTCATATCTACACAGTTTATACAAACAGATCCGCAAAGTTTCTAAGACGTAAAAAGGCGATGTCTCTAAATGGGTTTCATCATGCTTTATAAGTATAATTCTGCATAAATAATAAGTTCCACCAAAATCACGTGTCCAGTCACCCATAAAAAGAGAAGTAACAAATGCGACTTTGGTGAATGTGATATATCTGACTTTCGGTAGATAGTCATCCTCCATCGAGGAGTCGGATCCGTTCGCATCCAAAACCATACTGGTATCCAGTGAATATTCGTACAAATACAAATTAATCGGTTCATTAAAACCGAGTCCAAACATGATAGCGCATGCCAGTTCGTCCGTATTATTTTCCTACCCAGCCCGTTGTTTATGGATCGTTAGTACGACGCTGGGAAGCGTTCATATAGTCTGGTCAAAATTTGCAGCACGCAAACTATTTTGGCACGAACATCCGCAAAACTTATATTTGAATGCGTTCCATATATTAAATGTTTAGTTATTTGATACCTGCAGTCCTGCACGTTTGTTGCTGCCAGTATTGACCAATGGACGATGCATTCCATCATTTGTGTTTTGGTCGTACTGTGTAATGTAGTTTCACAATATGAAGGTTTACAGTGTATATATGAGAACTCGGAATATTGAAACATTATTATCATAATTATTAATTGGTTTGGAATATTTATGTTATATTTCTTGGATTACATTCGGGCGCTAAATACGACATCATTGCAGTCGCCTGTCTTGGTGTTTGCAAAGTGTCGTCGTCCACTATTTGGATGATTTCACGTCTAGGCTATTTTGCACAACTGGATATGCCATATCTCTAAAGCTCCTGTTTGTAGCACCTGTTCATTGAATCTATTGTACTGACCTAGTCAATTCCCATTTCTGGCTTGCAATATTCCAGATGGACCTGTCTGTGGTATAAATATCTTCACTAGTCGCATTTGCTAGATCCTGTGAAAAATATGACGATTTCAATATCAACGCGAAGGGATATTTTTCAAAATCTTGCCAAATTAGGCTATTCCATCAAACACCTCCATTCCCAAATTCTGTGATAAATACGGTACACTAACTGCAAAATACGAATATAGCGTACCAGATCTCTGGTGCTACGTTTCGTAAATTTTATCTAACTCTGCTTAATTAGGGGCCATTCGAATGCCAGGTGTTTCACATCTCCATAGTATTCAGTTAAACAAGATGTATAAGGTTTTACACAACAGAACATCAAGACATCTTGCTGACATCATTGAAAACGCTTGGTCGTTTCTTGCAAGAAACGAAGTTGTTTTTCTTTTATTTTCATTCATGCCTGTTCAAAAGTTCTTTCGAATATTGAAGCGAAGTCTTTTGTGGACCATAGCTGAATAATGAATGTTTAATGAAATCGTCAATATTTACAAGATCTGAGTATAGGATTGATTTTGACTCCCGTAAGGTGCAGTTTACAATGCCAAAATGAAAAATTTATACGAAAATAAAATCAGTTAGCTATGAAAACCTTTCATTCAACTCCACAAAACATGCTCTCACATGTGTCAAAACATCCTTATCTCGAAGTTTCAGGTTTTCTTACAAATATCACACTGATTTTTTGTGTCTTCTTGTGTCTAATTCAGTCAAAGTTTGTCACAGACACATTCTAGCTCTAGAGAGGATCTAATTCCGCTTAAGCCGGTGCAAGGGGCCGCGTGGATACTTCATTGTCTCCACATGAGCAGCTGCAATAAACGCTCGGCTGAGATACTAAGGTTACGTCCCAGAATCCACCGTATTCTCGGGTCTGAATGTGAGGTGCCGAGGGAAGCTTTCCTGCAGTCATGTGGTTGCTTTTTAATCGCCAGAGGTCGTCAATTTTTCCCACCTCTTGCATGTCGCTCCAATTTATTACCTGTATATGGTAGGATTCTGCTGGCAGACTGTTAGTCTCCGAGGCCCGCCCTCTCTACATGTCACACAATTATATGTAGGTTTATTGTTTATGTGGGAAATTTGAGCCCTACGGGTAGCTCATAATATATCCTGTCGTATGGTCTGAGTAATTTTCAGGCCCTGGGTTTTAGGGTTTTTGAACAACAGCACCTTGAAATAGTTTATTTGTGCAAAATCGCCTTTATCGAGATGAAAACAACACACTTTTTATCCATACCCATATGAAGACAACCCAGAACCAGGATAACCGTTATCCCGAATTATTGGTCGTATCCGTGGCTAGATGTTATCCAAAAATTACTTTGCACAAATCTACCTCTTTCAGATGCTGATATTCAAAACACTAACAGTCAGTGCCAAGAAAATACTCAGACAACTGGCTGAACATTTTCTTTCGTACATATTTCATTTTTGGCACTCCAACCCGCAGCTCATGGGGGCTAAAACCTCCCAAAACCGCGCCAGGTCCATTCTAGAGCTGGAATGTGTCTATGACAAGCTTTGACTGAAGCAGACACCAGAAGGCACGCAAAAATCAGTGGGCGATATCGAGATAAAGGTGCTTGGACGTATAGCCTTGTCAGACCAGTATGTGAGAGCATGTTTTGCAAAGTTGAGTGAAAGCTTTCTATAGCTTTTAGCAAATGCTATCGGCCCAGCATGGAGAGTAATTTTTTTTGTAAGCTCTGGACCATATCCAGTGAAGGAGGGAGGAGGGAATTTGGCTTAATTACAACACATATAAGGGAAGTGGGAAGAGGTGCCGACATACTGACAGAGCCACATGACTTCACAGTATAGTCTTCCGGTTAACCTATTCTAAAGCACATACCAAGAATCTAACGATTCGTGATATGTGTTGTATCTCAGGTACGCTTTTATTGTACCTGTTCATGTGGCAACTTGGATGATATGACCACACGGTCCCTAGCACCAGCATAAGCGGTATTAGATACAAATCTAGAGAGCTATGATGGAAATGCTCTGACAATTGGTGAGCTGTTTCGCACTCAATGTCACACTCAAGTTTGTTTCACTCATATGGTGACAGTCAGTTTGGTTGGTGGAGGAAGCCGGAGTACCCGGAGAGAACCACCGCCCTTCGGCAAGTAACTGACCAACTTTGACACATGGACCAGCTGGGCTCGAACCCGTGCCGGTTCAGCGGTGTGAGGCTAGCGGTCACCAGCGAAGCGCCTTAGACCACTCAGCCACCGAGGGCCCTCCAGTGAAGGTGAAAATACATCCTTAACAACGTCGTTATTGATCTCATCGTCGTTATCATCGATAAGCGACAGAACCGACATTGAAAAGCCAGCTGTCATTAATAAAAATATCTGCATCCATAATCATAACCTTATTCACAAGACATTGTTATCACCCAAACTATTTATATAAACGCAAGCTAGTTTCTTACAAATGACCGGTATTTGCTTATTAATGATTTTCCATGCCGGTTTCTACAGAATAGTGTATCTCTGTCCGCTTTGATTGTGACTGTTCATATGGAGACCATCCAGACAAAAGATAGCGGTCAACAGTTTTCAATGATGTTCCTATAGTGAATGCGTATCAATGGTATGTGTTTTATTTTCCAAAAGAATTTTCATGTCATTTTTCTGAGTATATATCGGACTCGTCTCAGTCAGCCTCAATCGCGACACATTCTCTGAAGGAAGTCGTCAACATGTGGAGGTAATTTAGCCAAAAAAAATGAAGTATATAACAACTGATCCTAACAGCTGAACAAGCGCTTCAATCTCCACCATATTTACCAGTCACTAAAGTACAAACATAATGATTTGTACAAGCATCGGGGACGAAACGTCCACCAGCAGAATCACACCTTATACACGCAACACTTAAACGCAACTTAGTAAAGGCGGTGGTGAACGATGCCGGCTTACTGACAAGAAGTCATATGACCCCACAGCCAAATATGCTGACTGCATAATTCTAGAAACAAAACTGACCCATGTCATAATTTGCATCCCAGCCAGGCTTTTATTTTTAGCTGTTCATGTCCACATCTTGAATGTCACGAACAAGCGTTTGCTATCACATGTTGAGTGGTATTAGATACAAATATTATGTGAACGCCCTATCAAGTCATCTGATGGAAAATGCGGAACTCTATGAGCGTTAGGCCTATGTTGGCACACAACTGTGAGTAGATATAAAATAAGAAAAGTAATCAATACAGAATAATGTCCTGCAAGCGAGTCAACAGTTGTCAATTTTGTCAGGATTATACGAACTGGTATCTCTGGATTCAACTTCAGATCAGTGAATACTTCAGATTATTCCCTAAAACGAATGAACTTCCCCGTCTTTTTTCGAGACAACAATGTGCGCCAATCAGAGCCTGAAGAAATGGACAGGTGGTAATTTTATAATTCTGGTAGTGATCACCAAATTCCAGGAAACTGTGATGGAGGTGTTCTGGATCAGTTTCTGCATTAATGTTCTGTGATGATGGTAAGAAACGTCTCATATTTCACAGCATATTTTATCACTTGGTTGCAAGAGTTGTTATAACGCCGGGGACATCCACATCGGGTGTTCTTTGCTTTTGCCTTTGCTAATCCGGTTCAGTGAGGGCCAAATACAAGATACCGCCTCTGGATTCTCCCGGCAAAGTGACTCTTTGACATCCATTCCAACCCACTTATACGCCATGTGCATGTGCCTGTATCTATATATAGGCGCAGGCAAATTTATATAACAGCATTAACAACAACTTGAAAAGAAAAACTGTCACAGTATACGTAAACATAGGGTTGTTTCCTGCAGAGAAGTGGTCAACAGTTTTCAAAGAGGCCGGCAAGACATCATGTTGATCCAAAAATATCAAATCCGTATAGCTGGTCAGTATTCTTTATCCATATGATTTTCGTTGTAAAATCGCTATCCAGAGACTGAATGTGCCTGTTGATATAAACACCTTGGTTATCTGGAAGTGCATGGGTTCATACAGCACCTAGCCCCGTGTAAAGCGGAATTAGACAAAAGTTACGAAACGTAAAGCCATAGATCTTGCCCGCTCAACACGTATTTTGCTATCAGCATGCGATATGTATGACCAAATTAAATCAAAAGAACCACGAGGGGAAGTTTGTTTACAAGTATCTGTAATACTGTTTTGTGACTTTTGTCACATTTTACACAGGATCTATCAAATGCTACTAGGCGAAATATGTACATGCCATATACAGGTCCCACTGGTATAATACTATCCAGGAAGAGATAGTTTACGATGTCGAGAGAGAAGGTATTTTATAGAGATTTAGGTCTGAATATGATGTGCTGTTTGGGCTATCTGTATTCTCCTCCAAACCCAGTGAAGGTGGAAATTTATTACAGTTTGGAAAGTTACGACCGTCCCTGAAATGCATACACCCTTCGACTGACGCCTCACGGTGTATGAGTTTCAGGGAGGGTCGTAACTTTCCATACACCCGGGGGAAAACCTGAATAACTAATAAAATCCCATCCTGCCTCATTTATGTAGCGATTATCCGGATCGAGAAGATCGTCTAGATAGCGTTTGGTGAATGTGAAGGAACGAGCTTTGAAGTGATCGGTTTTTCCCCTGTACAAATTTTTTGGTCTTTGATATACGTTGGCATTTGTGGGAAGTTGATGCTGGGTGGACATCGAGCCTTACAGACTAGTCTTGTGTGTTAGATGTCCCCAAGATATTGTTCATTTGAACACCATGGGGATGTGAAACACATGATGTTCAAACGGCCTTCGCTTCGGATAAAGCGTAATTAGAAACTGCGAAACTTTTCGTCAGATACCTTGCACGATATGCTTCGAAACACGAGGTGTTGATCAAGAAATTAGGCACAGCTAACCCACCTACGAATGCGTCTACTTACTTCTTCCGAGATTGACTCAAGAATACGTATTTAATTATTCAATGAGCACGAAGTATCAAATACGTACCAAAACTGAACAGGACAATCAAGATGCGAATAACACAATACAAAGCAAGATTAATAGTTTATTCCAAAAGGACAAAATCGTTGTTCATCTTGTTGACAAGAGACCTGAACCAAGTACATATGTGCCGTTATTTAAAAAAAAAACATTCTGGCGTTGCATAAATGTGGATACTAAAAAATCCGGGGTTCATAAAATAAGTTCTCATTAATATTTGAAAGCCTACTTCATAAGACAATGTTGAATCGCTTTCTGCAAAATGTTGGCGACGTCGACTGAAGTCGTTACATTCTACGGAGGATCTAGCAAATACTACCGGTCAACAGTTTCCAATGATGCCAACAAGACATCATGATGTTCCAAAAATATCAAATCCGTATCGCTGATCAGTATTCTTAATCCATAATATTCGTTGTAAAGTCGTCATCTAAAGAATGATGTATCTCAGTCACGCTTTGATTGTGTCTGTTCATCTGAGCACCATGAGGATCTTGAAGTACATGGGTTCATACGGCCCCTAGCCCCGGGTTAAGCGGAATTAGACACAAGTTACGAAACGTAAAGCCATAGATCTTGCACGCTACGCTCGTATTTTGCTATCAGCATGCGATATGTATCGCCAAATTTGAGAAACTATGAGTGGAGGCGCTTGGTGGTGTAGCCCTGTTTTATAAGTTTCTGCAACAATGTTTTGTGACGTTGATTAAAATCGTCACATTTAACACAGGATCTAGCAAATGCTACTAGGCGTGATATGTATACGCGATATGCAGGTACCACTGGAATATTACTGTCCAGAAAGGGATAGTTCACGATGTCGAAATTGTAATCATCTCTTTTGTCATACAGTCGACGAGAGAGAAGGCCCGCTTCATTTTTATAGAGATATAGGTCTAAATATGATGTGCCTGTAGGGCTATCTGTAGTTTCCTTCAAATCCAGTGAAGGTGGATATATATCCTTCACTGCGTCATTTATATAGCGATTATCCACAGCGAGAAGATCGTCTATATAGCGTTTGGTGAATGAGAAGGAACGGGCTTTGAATGGATCGGTTTTTGAAAGCGCCTGCATATAGTCATATTCATAAGAGAACAGATACAGGTCAGCCAACAGGGGTGCACAATTAGTACCCATTGGAATACCTATATGCTGCTGATATATTGTGTTGCCAAATTTCACATAGATATTTTTAATGAGAAATTCAAGCAACTCTATAAACAAAGAAACATCCCATGAATGATATATCTTGTATGTAGTAGAGCTAAAGAATGTTTCATGGCTTCCGACATTAATATATCTACGATCAGTTTTCTTGAACACAGATACTATTAATGAACTTAGACGATCAATATGGTCCTGATGAGGGATTGTGGTTTAGAGAGTCGAGAAATCCCATGTGGATACATGTCTATACGGTATGTGATCTTTAGCATCAAGTTCTTCCGTAAGACATTTTGATTTTTTCAATATCCACATACATTCAACGCCAGAGTTTTTAGAAATAGTGGCGCAATACCTTTCCCAAAATGCTTTTACCTCCTGAAGGGCCCTCGTCAACAGGGCTGAAAGAGGCTTGGTGGTGCAGCTTCTAGAACCAGCTATG
Organism: Hanleya hanleyi; assembly: GCA_036873755.1. NCBI lineage: Eukaryota > Metazoa > Mollusca > Polyplacophora > Lepidopleurida > Hanleyidae > Hanleya > Hanleya hanleyi. Next base: position 64,585 of record JAVTVY010040756.1, on the reverse strand, counting down.
AATCTAGCTTTGTATGGTGATTTATGCATTTTGGGAGTCCAGTATACTTTTGGTATATCGTTATGTTTGGCTGGAAGACAAATACCTCTTTCCTTGAGAAACGTTTTGTGATTGTTAAATAAATCTTCCAGAGTAAATGCAGTTTGAGAGTAAGTAGACGTATTTGATGACGATATGTTTACACTCAATTCTTCAACCAGCACCTGGTAATAGTAATATTTACATATGAATATTATATTATTTTGAGCTTTGTCTGCTGGGACTATGACGAATTTACTCTGGAGATTTGCTAGAACTTCTTGCGAATTGGAGCTTCGTAGTACTTGTTTTGCTTGGGGAAGAGTACTTCTGTCAATATGGCGGATTGTTTCAACGACCTTGCTCTTGGTGAGGTCCAGCCAATCATCGAGTACTGTAGATAGGTTCAACTTTTTCTCACTTAGACCAATGAATAACGTACTGTTCCAAAGCAGACAGGACTATCTTCTGGTCGGCCTTCAGATTTATATTTCTCGGCTCTCTATATTTAGGTCCCTTCATCAGGGGTAATGTTAGGTCGTTATCACTCACCACATCAAGGTCACCAGTCACAACATGTTTGCATGGTGTATAGATAAAGTTCGATGATTCACAATCACAACTATAGCCCCTTGACGTGTATAAGTTCCAGTCAAACTCCTTAACAGCATTAGAGTAATTGAATATTTTGGTGGCTATAGATTTAGTATATTTATAGGAAATGCAAGGAGATTCTGTGAACTTAAAATAGTTTGGTACACTATTGCGTACCTCTGGATCATTCACGATTCGAGGTAAATTAATAATGTCCAGTCCTTTATCTAAGTAGTTGAGTTTCAAGAAAATCCGATCTTGGGATGTTTCGATTATGTTCACTGGACGATACAACCGAAAATACGCTATATCTTGACATACTTTAGAGATTTTGGGTGGTATTATATTTCCTGAGGACGCAGATTTTTGTATATCTCTGGCTATATGATTTAAAGCTCTCAGAGGTAACGCATACAGAACTGTACGTAAGCTATGTGTACTATTGGGTGTGTTAGTTAAACCCACTAAGTAATTTAAAGTGATATGATCGTGAATCATCGCACTATTAAACTTTCTCCAACAATGGCTGCGATGTCTCCGTTGATGGGGTTTAAATAGCTGGGTAACATTGGATATATTTGAACGGCGGTTTGTAACATTGCCGAACCCACTGACATTATCATTTAAACCATACGGAAACACTGACCCAAGTTCTAGCACCAGAATAGTTCCCGCTCTCGGATTTTTCTCTCAAATCCAAAGGGGGAATCCTTGGTAGATGGATAGACTACGTCTATGATCTGAATACTAAAGTTGTCCCAGCCATGGTCGGGTTCAGAAAAATGCTTACCTATAAGCAATTGCTTTTTCCTAACGGATTTTCTGTGACCATTCACCCTAAGATGGAGTCTTTGGGTGGTCTTGCCAACATACTGTTGACCACACTTCTTACAGGAAACTAAATAAATACAGTTTGTAGTAGAACAACTAAGATCAACATACGAGTTTACAGAATATGAGGTACCAGTTAACGCGGAACTAAATGACGCTGAAGTATTAAAGAGTGGACACGTGAGACATCCACGATGTCCACATATAGAAATCTTGAAATTATTACATGTAGAATTCGGTGCTAAACAATCATCAAGCGCAATGTTACAAGGTTTGATGTCGTGACCTTGCTTTGCGGTCAGAAATATATCTGTCATTTGGATTGAAAAAGGTCTTAGTGCATTTCGAACTATTAGAAACTCGGCTGAGGAACCTGCACTAAGGTTCCTCGGGTCTGTCTTACTATATTTTCTTTCTGTTGTATCCATTATGAGTGTTGGGTGTGCAGGGGCACGGCCTCTCATTATGCCAAGACTCTCCACCGTCATGGCATAATGCCATCGTTATACCAGTACCAACGCCTGGCCGTAACCATACAGACCCTGGTAATTATCGTCCGATTTCACTGACTAGCTGTGTTTGTAAAACGATGGAACGCATGATAAATGATCGCCTTGTTTGGTACCTAGAAACTGAAAAGAAACTTACTGATATTCAAGCTGGTTTCCGTAAAAATAAGAGTACCATTGACCATTTAGTCAGATTTGACTGAATGGCAAGAATGCTTTCGCCAAGAATGAACATGTAGTTTCCATCTTTTTTGATTTAGAAAAAGCCTATGATACTACATGGAAATACGGGATTCTAAAATACCTTCATACTATGGGATGAAAGGGCCGTTTATCCATTTTCATATTCAACTTTTGGAATGATAGACAATTCCAAGTTCTGTTGGGTACAACCATGTCTGATCATTTCGACCAAGATCAGGGTATCCCACAGGGCAGTATTTTGTCTACTACTCTGTTTAGTATCAAGATCAACAGCTTAGTAGAAGTTTTGAATAAATCAATAGATGGTTCACTCTTTGTAGACGATTTCAACATTTCGTGCAGTGGAAAAAGTATACACAATATTGAGAGAACATTACAACTTTGTCTGAATAGAATTCAGAAATGGTGTCTAGAAAATGGCTTCAAATTAAAGTTAAAACAAATTGTATACACTCTTGCAGAAAATATTTTCAGCACAAAGATCCAGTACTAACATTAGATGGAACTGAGATCAAAGCGGTAAAAGAGGTAAAATTCTTAGGAATGTTGTTTGACCACCGACTAACATTCAAATCGCATATAAATTGCTTGAAAGCTCTTGATTCGTTGAAGGTAGTTGCCAACTGTAAGTGGGGAGGAGATCAGCAAACACATTTATATCGATCACTTGTTCGTTCCAAACTTGATTATGGCTATATTGTTTACAACGGTGCAAGCAAGTTAAACTTGGCAAAGCTAGATCCTATTCTCCATCAAGGACTAAGACTTTGCCTTGGAGTGTTCAGAATATCCCCTAAAGAAAGCTTATATGTCGAAGCAGATGAATTTCGAAGAATTAAACTATCACTGCAATATATCACAAAATTGCGATCAAATCAATCGATTCCTGCATATAACTGTGTTTTCAAATCTCAGTTCGTGGATCTTTATTTCAAGAAACCCTCCATTATTCCACCACTTGGAATTCGTATGAATTACAAGCGTCTAGTACGTCATTCATAATCCAGCCGTCGTCCATTAGAGAATATCCGCGTCCATAATCCACATTGTAGCAGCTGGTATTAAACTTAGTCAAATATTACCTAACAAGCTCTTACCAATTCCACCATGGCAGTAAGCTCAACCAGAAGTAGATATTTCTCTAACGAAATATAAAAAAGCAGACACGAGCCAGCTCTTGTATACACAAGAATTTGGTCTACTGAGAGAGAAATATAGATCGCATCAGGCTATTTATACAGATGGTTCTAAAGATAGCGAGAGAGTAGCATGTGCTACTGTCTTTAGTTCCAAAACTAAAACCTGTCGACTACCAGATGCGTTATTCACTGCAGAAGCAAAAGCTATATTGTTGGAAGGTATTGGTTCCACTAAAAGGAAAAAAATATGTCATATTCTCAGATTCATTGTCATGCCTCCAAGCGATGAAAAGTAGAACTTCGACTCATCCCACTATCTTGAGTATTCTACAACTACATGACTGTAGATTTGATATTGTGTTCTGTTGGTTGCCTAGTCACGTTGGCATCAAATGTAATACTGAGGCTGATAGGATGGCAGCCCTAAGTGATGAGACTAGTCCTGTTGGAATCCCATATAGCGATTTCAGGTCCTCTATCTGTACTTACGTGAGACGGCTGTTTCAACCTTTATGGGATGCTGTAAATAATAACAAACTTCGTGAGCTCAAAAAAAGCTGTAGGCTATACTCCTCTGAACAGCCGGAAACGTTTCGATCAAACCATGATCAGGCGATGTAGAATCGGCCATACACGATTAACTCACGAACATTTACTAAAAAAAGAGCCAGTCCTAAGGTGTGTTCCATGCCATGATGATTTCACGGTGAAACATATTCGTATCGAATGCATAGATTTTAAGATTGTAAGAGATGCTTTTTATCGAGCGACTACTTTGGAAGATCTTTTTAGTCGGGTGAGGGAGTATTGCATCTTGGGTTATTTGAGAGAAATCGTGCTGTTACATAAGTTTTAATGTGTGTATGTTTTAATACGTTGGATTACTAAGTTAGTCACTTGAGTACTTAGATTTTTGTTTGATCGTCGCTATATAGCTGAAATATTGCTGAACGCGACATTAAACCTTAATTCTCTCTCTCTCTTTCAGATGACCCCGTCTGGCCGCCATTTTGAATTTGAATAACATATCTTCTCAAGTTTGTAGGCTATGACGCCAGACCCCACGGTTTCGATGAGTTTGCACAATCAGTCAAGAATAATGCCTTGAACTATTGGAGCAACATTATCTTAGTGTAAATAGATTCAAAGTAGGCTTAAGCTGTCTATGCTTAGAGGTTATCGGTTTTGATAATTTTGCAAAATGAGCCAAGGATAATGCGTTGAAATATATGATTATGAAAAATTGTAATTTTCAGATGTCCGCTATTTTCAATTAAACCATAATAATTTGAGCTGAAAATTATGCAAATTGATTCAAAATATGCGTAAGTGTTAGGCTTAGATACGAGAACCTTGGTGTTAACGAATTTGTACAAAGAGCTAAGATTAATGCTTATTATATGCGCAACCTGAAAGATCACGATTTTTGGATGACCCATTTGAGTGCCATTTTGAATATAATCACTGTATTGTAAACTGAAGAAGAAAGAGCTAATATATTCAAAATGAGATTAAGGTGATAGACTAAGATGGAAAACTTAAAAAGAAGCACTTTGAGCTAAAATTATACCTTAAACTTGACTATCAACATGAAAAAACCAAGGGGTTTGCTTTTGTCAGTTGATACGATAACGAATTTAGGCCAGCTTTGGGGGGAAAAAGTTGTGACTCGAACTATATAAGGAAAGTGTCTATATATCGTTTGGCGAGTCAGAAGAAACGGGCTTTGAAATAGTTACATAATTTCTGCGTATTTACGTATTTATGATATCGGATATATATTGCAGTTGCCGAATTTCATGAATGGATATATGTATTGAGGAAACTCAAGCTGTACAAACAGAAAGCGGGGAGGAAATCGTATAAATATTGCCATACCAATGACCATTTTTAGACCAGTACTATAGACCATCCGCATTCAGTCTTCAAATTCCGAGTTTTGGCTAATTGGAGCAATATGCAAGAGGTGGGAAAATGGACGACGTCTGGCGACTAAAGAGCAACCATGTGACCCCACAGGAAAGCTTCCCTCGGCACCTCACATTCAATACGGTGGATTCTCGGGCGTAACCTTAGTATTTCAGCCGCGCTTTTATTGCAGATGTTTATGTGAGGACTATGACGTATCCACACGTCTAATAGCCTAGATTTATGTGTACGGGCACGTGTGTTGCGGTGCAACATGTGCATTTCCCATACAGGCATAAAAACAAATCTACAATCCTTGAAAATTCATTAATGTTTTCAAACTGAATGTAGTTCTTAAATGAAAAATATTTAGGATTAATGAATTCTGAAACCGACTTTATTGAATGTCGGGCTCGATAGTGGTTATTTCTACAACAACGTGCATATTGAAGTTAAGTAAATGTTTATGAAGTGCAACTGTTGCTTTAAATTAATTGCTGGTGTTTACAAATTTCGAGACGAGATTTGATAAGTGGGATATGTCATACAGCCTGTCTCAACAGTAGACGGAAGATTACCTGGGAACGCACTCTGCCACGTGTTTCTCAGTACCTTTCAAGACAGAACCGCTATTGAAAACCGACGCTGGAAAAAGCAGAGAACACAGTTCAGAAAGGAGGGCGTGCAAACAGACATAGCGGAGACAAGTAAACTTTTCCCCATCCTTTTTTACCAGTATCATGACAGCTTCCTCCTGTCATTTTCTAAGCAAATAGAAATTCTTAGTCTCGGTCAACTATGAACATTAAGCAAAACAAAGAAATTAGCCTGTCCGTTCCCATGCATTCGACAATTGACGCTGTGTGGTTATGCGAATAATGAGGTAACGTTGATATTCACAACAAACTATTATATTTTTTACATATATCAAATTTCAGAATGGATCCCAATTGCTCGATAGATGAATAGCACTTTGATAATATTGATTGTTTCTATCAAGGAGTGTTAAATATATATACCCTTGCTCCTGTGGAATATTCCTCTAAGCAAAAATGATCATATAATAAAACTTAAACTGTTAAATAGAGTGATAATTGCACAATTCACGATACACGAAAAACAATTAACATTGACAAAAATGTCAAAACATGATAGAAATAAAGTTTCATGCATTTGGCGTTCAATATCACACATGGATAACACAATGCCATCGTAGTGTACACGATCGTAACTAATTCAACTTAACACGAGGGTGGCGCCGTATCAACGTAATACAAGATGTTCATGATTTTCACACTAGGGTTATATATGAATGGTCACAGTCAAGAAGTGACTGAGATATAATACATTATTATACGTTTAATTTTATAACCCAATGAAAACCGTTTATTTGTACCACGTGTCGATCCAGTAACAAGAACCGTATTGGATCCGCGAGCAAGTGTAATTGGACTCGTCAGAAAGTGTTATTGGACTCGTCAAGACTGCGTATTAGATTCTTTCAAAGGGGAGTAACTCAGGATTATATGTACGTGTCACAGTGTCGTCACAGTGTCATCTGCTTCTGACAGTCGGTCATAGTTTAGTCTTTCGATGTATAATAAACAGGTCATTATACAATGCGGCGTCGAGTCCAATACGGACTTGCAACCGAACGTAGACGAGTACAATAAAACTCCATATTGGATTCAACATTGTACAATAACCTCATAGTCTAGAACAGCATTTAGATACATAATACCGTTTCGTTGATAAGGATAGAAACATCATGATTGTATTGTCTGCAATCGATTAGGCTGAATTAGACACAAGTTACGAAACGTAGCGTCAGAGATCTTGCACGCTACGATCGTATCACAGAATTTGAGAAACTTTAAATGAAGGCGTTTGGTGGTATAATCTTGTTGGACAAGTTTCTGCAAATTGGAGCGATATGCATGAGGTGGGAAAAATTGACGTCTGGCGAATAAAAAGCAACCATATGACACCACAGGAAAGCTTCCCTCGGCAACTCACATTCAGTACCGAGAATACGGTGGATTATCGGACGTAGCCTTAGTATCTGATCCGCACTTCTTTTATTGCGTGTGTTCATGTGAAGACCATGAAGTATCCACACGGTCCATAGTACTGGCTTAAGCGGAATTAGATAAGCTAGCTCGGGAGCTGTGAGGACAGATCAGCTCAAACAAATAACTCATCTGATGTTAATGGATGAGCATTGAGGACGTCTGATGGAGTAAACGCCTCATCATGGGGTAAACCTGGTAAATGCAAAAATACCCGGAAATACTAATCCGTAATGCCCGAGGTCGAACGGCTCAAATTTCCAGCCAAAGCAATAAGCCTACATATATTTGTTGAATGACATATGCAGATGGCGGGCCTGGGGACTAAGTACATTGGCGTTCATTGAAATCGTCACATTTTGCACAATATCTAGCAACTGCTACCAGGCGGGCTATGCATACGCCGTATGCAGGTCCTACTGGAATACTGCTATCCAGGAAATGGGTAGTTAACTCATCTTTCTTGTCGTAGAATCGACGCGCGCGAGGCCTTTGACATTATTATATGTCCAAATATGATGTTCCATCTGAAGATCACTAGGTGAATGTCTGTGTGATGGTGTGTGTGTGTGTGTGTGTGATGGTGTGTGTGTGTGTGTGTGTGTGTGTGATGGTGTGTGTGTGTGTGTGTGCGTGTGTGTGGGTGTGTGTGTGTGTGTGTGTGATGGTGTGTGTGTGTGTGTGTGTGTGTGTGGTTACAGCGCCACTAATATCGGGATTATCCAATGTTAGGATATCGTGCATATATCGTTTGCTGAATAAGGAGGAATGGGCTTTGAAATTACTAAATACTTAAAGACAGACGGATCGTTGCTTTTAAATAGGTAGAAACCATGAATGCAACGTAAACATGCTTATCATTTTTGGCAGCACAATATCTCGGTGCATGCTACGAATAGGTGGATGTTTTGTTTATATAAATCAGCTGTGCATATGTACTCTGAATAGAGTTTTCAACATTTCTGTTCTGATTTTTTTACCATTGTGTCTGGTGCAAAACAGTAGGACTGTATTTTGTTTAATAGTTCTTGGGCCAGACAATCGGCACCATCTCGAACCGCAAAACTTCGGATTTTTTTATTTTCGGCAAAGTGTTTGGATTTATGATAAATGCAGATATACCAAACTTTTTTTTAGCCTTTTTCCCAATTGTTTTAAGGGGTGATGAACATCATATATAATTTTACTGCAGATCCGTCACAAGCTCTTTCCAAAAGTATGCAAATGCATTTAGAAATTATCTAAAAGTAGTCTAGTTCCAAATTCAATAGAGCTGGATGTATTCAATCCCCTAATATACTATAAGGCTAACAATAACGTTTATTTGAAAACGATCTCGACATTTGAATGGAGTTAATAGATTTCCATAGAAATTCGGCTAGAGGAAACAATAGTAGCCTTAACAGATATGTTCTCAAACTTCTGTAGTCGTTATGATCACTCATAGTGGAAAAAAGATGTACAAGCTACATTGTACCCCCTTCCCATTATTGCTATTTTTATGTATAAGATAGGTGAAAAGGGTTCCATTCAAATTCAGCTGTAATCGCGAATCCCATCAAAGTTAATATTTAATTTATTCTCGAATACCAATTCACTTCATGAATTTTCCCGCATCTTAGTGGCAAAAGGTGGAGATACATGAGCCTATTTTCCCCACAACCTCTCTTCCATATTTCTCTACTCTGAGACTTCGCTTATATTTGACGCTCCCTAAATGCATCTTATTCCCTCCTAAGATATTTTCGGATGGGTTAGAGACCATGAGGTTACATCAGTAAATATAAGGCGTTCGGAACAACATTCGAGAATCACTCGTGGGCCTTGCAATAATGTATTCAGAATATCAGACTGTGGGCCAGATTAGCTATTGTCAGATAACCTTGTCCTATTCCCAAAACATGGTATCGGGCACCCATCTATCAGGGACAGATCCGCTGCTTCCAAAGACAGAGCGAATTGCAGACCATTGATTCCAGAATATGATTTGCTCGGTAGTGTATCGAATATATACCGCCCAAATTCTGGATGAAACTCAGAAGTGTGTGATACAATGATAAGCTTTGTTGGAGTACAAGTACAAATTATAAGCCAAACAGTTGGTGCGGAAAAGGGCGATTGAGGCTTCGGTTTATTATGGAACGTTGGGGCACAAAATGTGTGTTGCGCGCTACATATGTCTAGAGCTTTGGGATATACTCCACTTGGCGAGCGAAGATGCCAAGATGATATACGTTGAATTTACTGGACTGCGTTGTATTTTCTTGCGTAAAGGTGCCAGGGTGATAGGCCAATTGTTCAGGAATGATCGCCAATGTCCTAACAATAAGTTAAGGATATGAATTCTGCCGGCAATTGAATTAGCAAAATGCATGGACTAAAAACAATGAATCCCCCTCCCTTAAATGATTCACTGGATGATTGACCATACCTGGAACTTGGGCGGCGCGCCAACAAATCTTCCAAACTGCGTTTCGCATATATTGAGATGACAGAGCTGCAAAATTGTTTCAACCAAAAAGCCAAGGAAGATTAAAACCTGGCCGTACCGTTAAACCTTGCTGATAACAGCTGTATTATGTTGGATGGGTTTTCTCATCCTACAAACCTGCTATACGAAAGCCTATCTCTATACCAAACATGTAAATTTCTTAGAAACCCTAACGCCCTTCCTTTCCGAACAGTTTGCTTGTAGGATTAGGCAAGAAGGTTGAATTGAGTCCTATGTAGTAAAACATCAGCCATCAACTTCGGACACATGTTGAGAAACCTGGTCGTATAATCTGAGATTGAAATTTATAATAATCAGCCCTTCTTAGACACCCTTTTCTATTCATGCTTTGATCCGATGGTCATGTAAATTATCTGTTCATATTTATTTTGATATTCACTGTTATAGGTGCACGGAAAACTTCATTTTATTGGTTATTTTGCACCTCACCCCCCAGATATGTGTATTCCAAAAACTTTGTCGCGGGAAAGCGTACTGGAGTGATATACTCCGGTGAAGAAATTGTATAATAAAGTCGCGCTGTATATTCTGTCTGAATCTGGCCAAAAGTCCGAAGTTTCGTCCGAAGCGGGGGGGGTGTGGATATCCGTCGCTACATTATATTTGGGGCTGAGAGACTGAAACTTACCACTCTGTCTTCTTGGGATGTCACAATGACAATGTTAGATATGACGGTCTGATTTTCCGATTTTGTTTTATTATGCAGTATTCTCCGGAAATACAGCACATTACAATTAGAAAATACGTTGTGAAAATAATGTGAAATAAAATAATTTTGGGCACGTTCACGTAGAACAGACGAAAATTTGCGCGAATAACTACGAAAAAGAGAAAATTCAGCCATTCATAAAGTTTTAGCTGTAAATATTTCTTTGTTTCGGAGTACCAGAGCCAATGTCACTAGCGGAGACAGTACTTCCCCTCTTTTCGGGCCAGATAGGGCAAAGATAGCTGTTTTTATCATATATATCTGTAAACATTTTGATCACAAGAATCGTCATCTGATTATTCGATAACTTAAAGCTAATTTGAGAACGCAGTGTCTACTTTGAAAGCCACTACAAAGTATTCTCTATTATGTTGACGATGATTAAATTTAATAACAATTATAAAGGGGTACCCCTTCAGCACGATAAATACCAGTCTCACATGTCTATCACATCAGAATGGGATCCTCAAACATCGTCCTCTCCAAAGTTATCATAACAGTAGACCAGCCACCCAACCCAAAGATGGCTAGAAAACTTTTTGATGGCATCGCGTGTTAAAAGCTGTCATCCAGGCTTAATCAAATCTACATGGTGTGCAGATAACGATGTGACCGGATGACATTCTCACTTTTGAGAGTTAAGGTCATTTTTCAGGTCATAAAGGTCATTAGAGGTCAAATAAGGATAAAGCATCTATTTTTTGCGATATCTTCGTAGAGGAAGAGCGATTGCGACTGATTTTTTTTAACTTGCTTCATTTTTGTTCTGGTCTTACTTACTGGTGATTTGCATATTCACAGATGCAATGGATTTTGGGACCTTTCAACACTACCAGACCTTGGGGGGGGGGGAGAGCATTGTGGCCCCCTTCCCAAACTTTCTGCCCTATCTTCGGATCGGCAAAAAATTGGGAGCTGACACTCCATGGCTTTGTAGTTTATCATATTGGGGTCATGTTGAGCCTATTTGCATAGCTCCGAACAGAAAAGCGTTGGTAAATTCAAAATGGCGGCCATGAGGCGTATCAGAAAAAAATGTTGTTTTCTTCATTTTTGGTTCAAATTCCTACTTTTCTGCGAGAAAAAGGGGACAAAAACTATTTTCATTTTACATCAGATGATTATTTATTAAGTTACCATGCAGTTAGTTTTTGTGAATAGAACACATAAATAAAAAAATTGAAAAATCGTCCCCAAGAAGCTTTTTTTTGGAAATAAAGTCACTGTTACGTCATCACTTGGCCATCTTGGATTTTTTAAACATTTTCTCATAGAGCTTGATCCAATGGTATAGTGTGGTAAGATTCAGCTCCCTAGCTCGAGGGACAAGAAAAACATTTAGGGAAAGCAATGACCCCAAATTAGTGAGCCAAACCAGAAGGTGGCGGCATCGTTTGTTAAAAGCTTAATCAACTCTACATGGTGTGGGGATGAAGATGTGATCAGATGACATTCTCATTTTTTACCTTGAAGGTCATTTTTCAGGTAATGAAGGTCAAGAGATGTCAAATATGGATAAGTCGACTATTTTTTCCAATATCTTCGTATAGGAAGAACACTTACCACATTATGGTTGGTAATATTTGATTAGGTGATTTGCGTATTCATGGATACAAAGCATTATGTGAAATTTCAATATAACATCCACAACTGATCCCCTTGCTATGTGTAAGTGTAGTGCCCCATTGATCTGGTTCTAATCCCCCATCCGCATGATCGAAACTTCAAACTTATCAGTTTTGTAACTCAACTGACAAAATTGTCCGTCAACAACGGAAATATCTGATGGCGCTCAGATTGTTGGGCAGGACCGGGCTGTGACCAGCCGGAAGCTACACACAGAAACAGTTGTTAACATATATGGTATTGCTCTTGTACAAGTAGCTTGTCTACCAGTCAGATGCAAGATAAAGTGGTTTAGATATTCTTTTTGGAATTCCATAAAAATGGAGGGAGATGGGTACCCGTGTTCGTAGTCAGTGGTCAGGATAATTACCTTTTACCAGATGTCCCTAGCTGTTTGTAGTCAGATGGTCAGAAATATTACTCTTGAGTAGGTATCCCTCTTTGCAGTCAGATGGTCAGGATAATTACCCCTTATCAAGGAACTGGCTTGTCACCTAACCATACCAAGGAATCCTTAGCTTAATTTTGTGAGAACAGAATTTGATGATCAGACAATTACATATGGTAGTTGCTGGATGATTTCATCATTGAAGGAAACAAAATTTTCAACCAGGGTCATAGAATTCAACATTATGCAGCGAAGTTTGCCATGAAGAGATGCATATAGTCACTCTTTTGCGACGGGTTTACCAGCTGGTAGCTGAAGACAGATTGAATTGTCAGTCTGGTAACCGCCAACAAACAATCCTCGATGTGACCTCTGGAACCACCAAATGCTTGGCGACTCTTAAAAGCTCTCGTTGAATCAGAAGAATTTACTATAATGGAGAATAACTCATTTGTTTAATTGTTCATGAGGACGCCATACCTATTAGACCTGATGCCACCGTACTATGACTAAATTTTTTTTCTGCCATGTACCAGTTCTAGGAAATCTGCTGACGAATGTGTGAATATTGTAGATGATTGCAAGAGCGCTTTAAGTTTTGCCCAAATAGCAGTCTGAAATCAGGTGTCGTGAGTAATAGATGACGGGAGGGGTGAAATTTTTAATTCTTAGGGCAAGAGGCCTTATATATTTCAACAAGTCTGCATAAAAGCCGTTGCCGGTATGCGAATTAGTACATGTTTACGATCAAAAAAATTGCATGTTATTTGAGATAAGAAAAATGTTCCATATTGGACTAAATCAACGATTAACCAAATTTCTGAGGACATCTCATGGCCACCATTTCAAATCCATGTGTGAACCGTTACACCTAGGATTATGTGAAGTTCACTGCAATACAAATAAGGGATAAGTTACTAATGGAGTGAGGGTCACACCAGAAGCTGTGTCCTCTCCCACCAAGCCTGGTAGGTTTAATGTCAGCAGCTAGATGCTGTCCTAGCTTATTATTTTAGGTTTTATGTGTGGTTCAATGAACTATATGTGCTGCCACCTGTGCTAATAATGTTGCAGTATGAATCACCCTCATATTTCCTGGTGGGTCAGTAAATACAATATTTAGTGGATGTATATGACAGCCATATTGGAAAATGAACTGGATATATCCAAGTATTAGGTTTCATGATGCTTTAATTCCCAGAAAATGTCTCAGCCATTTTATCCCAACAATATCACGAATTAAGTAGATTTCTGGTGAAATATGCGGCCATTATATTTTTGACATTTTGGCGATCAAATGCACAAATACAGCTTGACATACGCCATTTTCAGAATCAGCAGGTCCAAATTTTGTAACAAAAACACAACATTATACCACATTCTACACACAAATGCCTTGATATGTACTTTCCAGAGCTGTTTTCCGGTTTTGGGACTAGTAAAAAGAAAAGGTTTCCGACCCTGTTAGCAGGTACATGCTCAGATGAAGCCGGCGTTCACTTTGGGAGTGTCACTTCAGTGGTCATAAAGATGGTCGTATAATGCTTTGCTGTCAGATATGCATACGCGTAGTAAATGATACCAAAACTACATATATTACATATGGCTGCCACTTTGAATATCTCACGATTCCAATCTGATGGATAAGGATCCACAATGACCCAAGTGTGTTCAGATATAAAGTTGGAAGCTCGCCTTGTTTAACAGTTAGTAATCGCCTTGTTAAACAGTTACAATTAGTAGTTATATGTATGGGAAACTTTGACTACTTCAGAGTAAGTTTTGGATGACATTTACTGGACGCCATATTGAATTTTCCCATGATAATTTGTACCAGTAAGTATGTAAATATTTTCAAAATGAGCCCACTTGAACAAAATATCAAGTGTTAAAGATTGAGCCAGCTTCAATCTTTAATTACTAAGCTTTCACGAAAAGGTTGATACTATAACCTGATTTGAACCCACGTGACCTATTTGGCGTAAAAATGACCTTTAAGGTCAAAAGCGAGAATGTCATCCGGTCACATCTCAATCCCCACAACATGTAGAGTTGATTAAGCGTGGATGATTGCTTTTAACACGCGATGCCATCAAAAGTGTTTTTTCATCTCTTGGCTGGCCTACTATAAGACTTTGCCCGCCCAGATGATGCCGACAAGTAAAATTTCAAATTGTTGCAATCGTACTTTACACGCACGTTCACACATTTCCTACGTCTGTGGAAATTACTTATAATTTATTAAAGTATATTTCCCCGTGTTCATCTCCTCGATGAATGGCTCGTCAATAAGAAGTATTGTTTGTTCTAAACGTTGTCAGAAGAATAAAATCAGCGATATTAATAATTAATAACCTCTGTACGTGCTTATCACACCTTCCTGGTCATGGTGGAGATATTTTCATTTGTGCTCCCAGTTCATAAAGTTATTGAATTTCGGAATCGATCGAACTAGAAAGAGCAATCCATTCTTAAATATAATACACCATTTAAATAAAAACAACAGCTAAATTTTAATGAGTGGCCTTGAACAATAGCTAAATCCGATTTATGTTTTATTCAGTATTTATATCCGCTGGCATCCTCTTCGGTATGTCCAATTAAAGACTACGATTTCGTGCGTTTATCAATGTTTTATTGAACATCACCCAAATCCAACAAAGTTGATATTCAGTAAAGTTTTGATTCCAGGGCGTTACAATGAAACCGTGAGATTATAAATTTAATAATAAATGTTTTTGGTGATTATAAATTGGAGCGATATGCAAGAGGTGGGAAAAATTGACGACGTCTGGCGACTAAAAAGCATTCGTCGACACCTAACATTCAGACTCGAGAATTCGGTGGATTTTCTGATGTAGCCTTAGTATCTCAGCCGCGCTTTTATTGCAGATGTTCATGTGAAGACAGTGAAGTATCCACACGGCCCCTAGTACCGGCTTAAGCGGAATTAGATACGCTTATCTGATGTTAAGGGATGAGCATCGTGGAAGTCTGATAGAGTAAACACCTCAACATGGGGTAAAACTGGTAAATGCAAGAATACCCAGAAAAACTAACCTGTGATGCCCGACGTCGTACGGCTTAAATTTCCCACCAAAACAATAAATCTACATATCTTTGTCGACAGACATGTACAGAGGGCAGGCCTCGGGGACTAACAGTCCACCAGCAGAATCCTACCATATAGAGGTAATAAATAAAGCACTGGTCATAGCGCACACTTTCCAGGAAATTTCGCTGACCCCTAAAAAGTTTCAACGGTCTTGTTGAGTGGGAGAACCCTTTTGATTTGATAGGGATGTAGATAAATATGATTCCTGTACATAGCTGATGAAATTTGTCGTCACAACATGTCCACCATAGTTTGATTATAATATTTGGTTGTGCAGACAAATCGACCCTTTCCTACCAGTTGAATTAATATTTTATACGCCAATTACGTCTTGTTTTCTTGAGATTGACATGTTATTCTCTCTATTCAGACAGCTGGACATATCAGCAACTAAGTATGCAGTCTTTCGGAATAGTGATTCGGTTGAAGGAAAATATCAGCCTTAGAGAAACACATAATATATATCCAAGAAATGGCCAAATCTAGCGTCTGTCAGTTTCATTTCAATACACGTCAAAACCGACATTCTTTGAGAATGATACCACTTTGCTTGAATCAGTTTTGATTGTGGCGTTGATCGAGAACGTCAGCTTTTTACAGGATCTATTCACTACTACTCATTCCGCGAAACGGTCTTTTGATATTTCTGTTATACAAAGTTATACAAAGTACAACGAGATATGGGGTAATAATAAATGTATTTACTTGAAATTCTTGTTACATTATCCCAACATGAGTAGTGTGACTAACGTCACAGGTCCTACGAAGTAGGGTGAGGAAGATGACTTGGGGGTCCAAGCGTAAAGTTATAGGTCACCTAAGTAGGTCAAATTTTCATCAAAAGTGGGTCAACTCAGAACTTGCTGGTAGCAGTCCCCTAATGCAAGGTTCATGCCAAAAATCAAGGTTCTAATGTCAACCGTTCTCCTTATTTTGCCGCCGAAAGGATTCGAATGGATTTGCAAATGAGAGCCTACTTCGTAGGAATAAAAATGTATGTTGATAGATGTAGTCAGATAATCGCGACTGAGTCGTGATACTATCAGTTCCTGTTGCTGAGATATATATATATATATATATATATATATATATATCAAACCAAAATGAAAATGACTATAGCCTTGACATATTTCACACCACTGTTGCTTATCCCGTTTTTAACTTCAACGAGTTTATTTGTTTTAGAGTGTTTTAGCAATGTTTGAAAAGTTCCACATGCACAAACTTGAAATTTGACACGAATGGCGAGCTTTTATCGATTGACATGCGGACCACCAACAATAAGATTTTGGGTTGTGTCGTAGAGCGACAACTAAACCTCAGAAGAAATGTTCAACTAGATGTCAGAGGAACAGTATGCCTTCCTCAAACGAAGGTACAATAAAAATGCAAAAATTAATTGCGTTTCTACGGATTTGGATAATGCTACATACGGAACAAATATTGTGCTTATGGAATTCGCAATACATAAAATGCCATCAATGACCGCCCTATCATATTAGCTAGAGCTAAGAGATCTTGATGGGTAAATCCATAAGGGGTGCACGGGAAGTTGCGATCTCTGTGTTTTTCGTCTAACCACAAAACGAATGAAATAATGGTTCTTGAGTATATTTGTCAGTTTTTGAGGAGAAAAAAATCTCCGGCAAAAATCAGCCTCAAATATATGTTTATACTTCTTAGTCTGACAAGAATATTAATAAAATGATAAGGCAAATCACGATTCACGGAAATACCCTATACTACCCTCAAGATTGTACAAGGTTTGGAACGTTCCTGCCTCAGTGGTAACAAAAACATTTACCGATTCCACTAAATTTGGATAGTGTCAGTCCTTTCTGTGAATTTATTCTACGGAAGTATATGTTCGGAGCATCCGTTTCCATCCAAATCATTTTTTGTACGATAAAATGAATTCTGAGAGTCATTACTTGAATTTTACCTTGAATAGTCGAATATAGAGTGCATTTAGTGTTGTTTTTTTGGATGCCTTTATTCAAAATTGGTGACAATTGTGCATTCACTGCTAAACGAGTATAAGGCGACTTCAACTGGCCTTAGTGGATTATTTCCTGTCGGGGTTTAAGGAGAAGCAAAAACAACAATAATCCTTGCCTCGTGCCTGCACATGCTGTTTCCTACCCAAAAACCTGTTTACAGACCGTTTAAGGTTTGTTTCGGAACAAAGAGAGGCAACCTTCATGACACGACGAGTTTGCTGGCAAAATAGTTCGAGCATGTCCTTATGACTTTATAAATTGTCATAAACTTAACTGACCAACATATTTGGACCTTTTCTCGAAGCCGAATTATTCTCTGTTCAAAATCTGATGGCTGTGGAATGACCCTTTTAGAAAATGAATATTTTCAGGTGTAAAAAAATATCCTTCAGGAAATGAGTGAAGGTTTCCTTTACTGGTCGTGTTAGATCCTTTACATGGTAAAAACAATTCATGGAGGATCTTCTGGAGAAGCTTTCAGCATCTTGGGGTACTTGAGTTAAGGGTTCAATAATATTCTAGCATTTTCCCAAAGGATTTCCCTAATCCGTCATTCAATATTCAGCAGTCGTCCATTGAAGAAATACCACGTCCATAATCCACGGACCTACTGAAGAAATACCACGTCCATAATCCACGGACCTACTGAAGAAATACCACGTCCATAATCCACGGACCTACTGAAGAAATACCACGTCCATAATCCACGGACCTACTGAAGAAATACCACGTCCATAATCCACGGACCTACTTAAAATGACAGCATTAGCACCAGATTCACAAAAAAACATAGAATACATAAACATAATCTAGTTCCTACAAGAGAGAACATAGTCTAGTTCTTACAAGAGAGAAGCGGACAACAG
The DNA here is from genome assembly GCA_036873755.1 of Hanleya hanleyi. Taxonomy (NCBI): domain Eukaryota; kingdom Metazoa; phylum Mollusca; class Polyplacophora; order Lepidopleurida; family Hanleyidae; genus Hanleya; species Hanleya hanleyi. The sequence continues at coordinate 46,097 of JAVTVY010040756.1, read as the reverse complement.
TTTTCAATGATGCCGGCAAGACACCACGATGTTCCAAAAATATCAAATCCCTATCGCTGATTAGTATTCTTAATCCATAATCGTTGTAAAGTTGTTATCTAGAGAATGATGTATCTCAGTCACGCTTTGATTGTGGCTGTTCATATAAACATCCTGAGGGTCTTGAAGTACATAGGTGCACACGGTCCCCAGCGCCATATTAACCGGAATTAGACACAAGTTACAAAACATAAAGCCATAGATCTTGCACGATACGCTCGTATTATGTATCGGCTGGCGATATTTATCTCCAAATCTGAGAAACTTGTAGTGGAGGCGCTGTTTTATAAGTTTTGTAATAATGTTTTGTGACGTTGATTAAAATCGTTACTTTTAAAACAGGACCTGGAAAATGCTACTGTCCAGCAAGGGATAGTTTACGCTGTCGAAATGTAATCATCTCTCTTGCCATAAAGTCGAGAAGACAGAAGGCCCGCTTCATTTTTATAGAGATATAGGTCTAAATATGATGTGCCGCTATGGCTATCTGTAGTTTCCTACAAATTCAGCGGGGGTGACTATATATCTTTCACGGCGCGCGCTTATCCACTGCGAGAAGGTCGTCTACATAGCTTTTGGTGAATGAAATGTGATGGACTTTGAAATGATCGGTTAGTGTGGATACACTCTTTTTCGCACGGAAACTAGAAAACTGCATCAATAGTGCGAAGCAGCATACTAGCGCGTAACCTGCAACAGCAGTAGGGTTTTGCTTTGTAATGAGAAGAATACACAACTTCGACGCCAGAAAATTAAGTCAAAGCTGAAGAGTATATAAAATTGGATTGTACCATTCTCCCAAAGAAACTTGTGGAAGTTTTCCGAAAGTCGTCCTGAGAATTTCCTCGGCATCCCATGCGATACTAAGGTTTTATTATGGAAAACTAAGGCAAAGCTGAAGAGCGCTGAATTGTTCGGCGAAAATGGATTGTTCTGTGAGTCAGCTGAGCTAGTCATTACGGTCATTAGAGTGATACTGTATATTCGCTTTCAAGATTACCCGTCTGCTACTTCCTGTTTTAGCGGGAGGCCCGTTGGCCGTGAGTTTTAGATCACCGACATATAGTGCTAGGTGTCTTACTCTGGGGTCCACTGGTTCGAATCCCGCACGGGACTCAAACCAATTTTCAGCAGTAGAATCTGCGCTATACTAAGATAGTGTAATCCCAAAATAACGAAAATATTGTCAAAAATATATCTTTCAACGTTCAAGTTGGCTGGCTAAACGCTTGGTCGCTGAGATGGTGTTCAATAATCTAAATTAATATGCACTTATATAATAATGCTAAAATTGCTAAAATTGCAACTTCCCGAGAAAGAATTGTTTCATTGTTTTCATTATTCATTAAGCCGAATTGTTCTTCTCAGGAGTTTTCCATAGTTCAATTTGGTGGATTATACGCTAAATGAATTCTGCTATGTATGATCATAACAGAGTAAATGAATTGGCATAAGGTAAGCATAGAATGTCACTGACTGCATTAGTTCGTTTATAATCTCGGTGTTTAAATAAATTGCGTACTGATACAATAGTGCCAGGAGCTGTGAAGCTTCTTCAGTTTCACTACAAATGAGGGGATATCAGTTATGAGATGATTCTTTGTTTATAGAGTTGCTCGAATTTCAATTCAATAAGCAATATCTGTGAAATTTGGCAATGATGTAAACGAACATATTATAGGTACTGCGATGGGTACTAAATGAGCACACCATTTGTCTGATATATTTGACAGCCTAACATGAAATGACATGAATAGTTAGGTTATTTGCATGATCCTGGTCCAGTGATCAACGGATGAGAGGTATATCAAATTTCTTCACACAGAAACTGCACGATTTAAAATAAATTTCCTGTCTCGAAGGGAGAAAAAAACATTAAAATAAAAGGATTATTGAAGCCATTTCAACCACGCCATTTTGATTTATCTAAAATTAATTTTTCATAGGAATTTTGCATTTATGCCAAATTCAATGCTTAGTTGCATGTTAATACGCCTTATATGCTTAAGGCCCATGCTCACGGTGCGATTTGTAGTAACAACTTGTAGCATACAACTCAGTTGCATCGTGAGAACACTCGTGCAATTTTAGTCGTATGCTACAAGTCGTATGAAATAGGGCAGGTCCTATTTCATGCGATTAGTTGCATGCTACAAATCGGGGGATTCCCCCGCCGAGTTGTTACTACAAATCGCATGGTGAGAATGGACCTTTATGAGTTTTGGGTGACATTTAGTATCAAATTGGCAAAAAATGGAATATGATAGAATATAAGGCCAGTGTATCTGCAAAACATGACCTTGTAAAATCCCCGACCCCCCGGGGGGGGGATGGTGGGTCCACGGTCTATTGAAAAAATGTTGAAAATATCTCTTCTTGTGTTCATGTATATATATTTACATCTTACACTATTGTCGTGTCAATAAGCTCTTTCGGTAAAGGCCCGGAAATTCTTCATGGACGATGGTTGACTACTTAAAGTCGGATCTTGCGTTTGTATTTAACATTAATCCCAAAACATCACTAATTGTCGGTTCAATCTACACTGTTCAATGAAAATGACCACCGAATGGTTCTATTGCCTGTCATTGATTGATTGAACGGTGATGTTTGTGTTCGAATATCCAATTTATCAATCAATATCAATATCAAATATCACATGTATATGTGGATATATGCTTGTTCTTGGTGGGAAGGGTCAATATAAGCGCAGGCATATCAGCGTGGCGAGAGGGGGCATATTTTCTTCAGAGAAGGCTCTGATCTCTGTTTTTCTACCAGTTTTTTTTTTTACTTCGCCCCTCCTGAGGACTATTTAACTTTTTAAGTTAAATTGGAAATGAACCTAGACGATGTAGGCCATATACACCTCATTCACCAAACGCTACGTTCTCCTCGCTTTTGTTATATATACATACACCTCTCTTCATTGGACTTGTTAGTCATATTTGGACCTGTACATTGAAGGAACAAAACGGCGTATATTAACGTCGACTATATGACAAAAGAAACGAACCCAGTTTCGCATAGCAGTATTCTAAAAAGTATACATATGATATAAATGATGTATACATATCTCTCCCAGTAGCATTTGCTAGATCTTGCTAACTCAATCAACGCATCGAACATTATTGAGGAAACAAATGTCATTCGACCAAACACCTCCATTCTAAATTATGTGATAAATTTCACACAGGGACAGCGAAATATGATCGTAGGGTACAAGATCTCTAGCTCTACGTTTCGTATAGAATTTGTGTTAAGTCCGCAGCTACGGGGCATTTGTTTAAATGAACAGACAATCAAAGCGTGACAGAGAAACATTATACTCCCAAATATGACTTGAAAGTTATGTTAGATTAAAGAATAACCAACCCCAAGGTGCATTCCATGCCATGAAGATCTCACAGTGAAACATATTCTGATCAGCTGTATAGATTTTGAGATTGTAAGAGATTCTTTTTATCAACCAGCTACTTTGGAAGATCTATTTAGTCGGGTAAAAGAAGACTGTATTTTAGGTTATTTAAGAGAAATCGATTTGTGGTAAACAACTTATTGTATGTACATGTTTTTGGTGTGTTGTGTTGATTACGTCTGATTTACTGGCTTATTAACTTGTTTTTGTTGGAATACTTAGAATTTTGTTTGATCGTCGCTACAAAGCGAAATCTTAATTCAAAGCGTTCAACCTTAATTCTCTCTCTCTCTCTCTCTCTCTCCTGCTTGTCAGCGATAAGGACTTCACTATTAGGACATAATGATGTCTTGCTGCCATGATCGAAAAGTGTTGACCGCTTATGTCTTGCAAGAAAAAAAATTTACATTCTGTGCCTCTTTGGAATTGGTGAACTGTCGAACGCAAAAAATATTTCTATTATTGACGCGAATAGCCTTTTTGGACGACGACTGGCTGCTGTATGTCGAATCCAGTGATAAATATATTATGTCAATTAAAGCATCTTCGCATACCCAAATCTAACCCTACACATGTTGCCTTGGCTGAACATACATTTTCTGATCAGAATACCTTTTGGTGATGTCATTGCCAATTTAGGAGAAGTGGAACCGTATGACCTATTTACGATTCAAATTTGATTGGCTACTAAGGAAATGAACCGTTTGAAAATCAACACAACCACCGGAAATCCCAATTCCTCGCTGCACGGTGTTGGCAAGCGCATAGCTTAATTGGCTATATGACATCACGTGTGTTTACGGTTCGAACAATTTACCCCATTCATTATGTCAAGGTAAATGCCGGAACGTTAGTGTAGTATTTAACTCGAAATGTGAAGATGCAATCAAATGTCGGCGTACTGACAAGACGTCATATGACCCAGCAGTCAGATTTCTGACTGCATATCTAAAAACACCATAAAAACAAAAGCTTTTCCTGTGATGATTTGTATCTCAGCCACGCTTTTATTGTAGATGTTCAAGTGGACCTCTTGAATGCGCCATCTAAAGCAGCTCATATGCTCCTGTGAAATTAATTGAGTAGGTACTCAAGATGAGAAAACTGTCCGGAAATAGAAGGGTTGTGAGATCCCATGAGACAAACTGGATAAGAGAACTTATTATATGCAGACACCTATGTATATCTCCGCCTGACTTGAGTCACACTGTTTGTACATATATACGATCCTAGTCTTCAAGGCGTCTTTATTCTGCGTACATTTATTGAAATAAGATGTAAAGAGTCAAGATTTGTTTGTCCTTTGTGTTGGTCATTGGGCTGACTCTGTTGTCTTTCTTGTCTCTTATAAGTTATATATACCGGCAGCGTTCTTAAAATCAATCTGCACGCTATAAATGTTAAAGCTGATATACAGATATCGTCCTCCCCATATTGGATCTAGCTGTATATTTACAGTCTGTCTCCTTACAATTCCTTTTATATCTGTAATATCTTATGTAACATTTCAAGAGATACATTCTCGGCCACAATGGTTGGTGCATCGATAAAAGTTCGGAACAGTGCAGTTCTTACGAATCAGATTGATTGCTGATTATTTCTATCGACGGTTCGAGAATCTCATGGATATTAAGCTTTTTCTTTAGCTTTGGTTCACAGTCTACATGTAATGGAACTCCAATAGTCTACCATATCAGATGAGCTATCATTAATCTATGCAAATTCGTAGGAACGTCAAAGCGAATGAAAAACAATTTCTTCCATGGAGAAAGTGACGATGGTATAACCATTTCGAATTAACTATGTAGGCGATCACCCCGTAGTCATTTAATGATCTTTGGTATGCTGACTTCTGCCTTGAACGTCACTTGTTGACGAAAAACGCCACGATATGCTTTTCGCAATGTTTTGTGATACTGTAGATCAAGGAATTGTCTCATTCTGTCGCAAAGCAGCTTCAAATTGCTTTAAGAGAATAGTGTGAGCACCCCTCGACATAAATAAACGCCAGGATGCTCGAAGATGTGTTCTCTGGGGTTGAAATCAGAGGATTTATGAGGCAGGAGATTGGCCTAAAAGCTTACGTTTTCATCAAAATATCTTCCGGACAGCCTAACAACGCCACAAATCCTGGTGAAAAGAGGGTGCGAGTACAGGCGACGTATACATCAATCCAATTTAACCCGACATCGTCGCCGTCGACGACTCGTGTCGGCCCCGTATTTACATTGTCTGGCAGCTGGTCGGTGGTTTCAGCATGTTGTTGTTGTCGAGCTCAGATTTTCTTCTCCAAAGTCGGGTATGAATCATTTTTCGCGTTCGGACTGCAGAGTCTGGGGACTAGTATGCAAGGTAGAACATTAATTCACATGTACGCCAGAGTCGCATGTTGGGGATTTCCTTAAATCCATTATGTAAAAACCATAACCCATCATCCAAGATCCTTAGATTTCAAATCGATGAAACACTTTTGGCAACGACGGATCTTGTATTTTCGGTATTCACACGATACATTTAAAGCGATCCGAAGTTGCGTTTATGACAAAAATGACAGCAGCACGATTTCTTCGCAACAAAACCTTGTGAGTAGCATACCATGGCGTAAGTGACGTTCGTCATGAAAAGGAATATCGATTGACTAAAAAGTGGTTGTAACATTTGTTAGCTTCGCAAAGATTTCAATCAATGGTTTTTTCGCTTTTCATTTGCATTGACGTTTCCTGCAATTTACATTGATTGATGAAAGTTCATCTGAAATGGTACACTATTCGAATTGCCATATAAGAAAATTTTCGACCAAAGCTCAAGAAACCGGTAATCCTTCGAAAATTTACGAACCGTCGAAAGAAATACTCAATAATCAATACGATTCACAAGAACCACATGTCACTGTTCCGTCAACATTCCGAATTTGTTAACGACCATTATGGCCGAGATAGTATTTTTCATTAGTTTTTATTGCTGCTTCTTCAGCTACGTTGTTAGAATTTGATAGTGTAGGATCGTGAATGTATTTCTATACAAAGCCTAAATTTACAAGGTTGAAAGTTCATTCGTCTTTTCTAGCATGACTGAAATACAGAGACGCATTACCATCTAGGATTGGGGCCTGTGGGGCCATATATGACTTCTTGGCAGAATACGCCGTCCTGGTGCTCAGCTTATTTTTTCAAGATGTCAGAAGATGTCGAAATAATTTGAATAGCGGAACAGCGTACCATCCCATTATCTTTGAACACTGCTTCTGTTCAAGATTAGTGTTTTGCATAAATATATTGAGTTAATGATAAAGAGATCTTGCCACATTGGGTTTTTTCCATTTCAATTCACACCCTGAGTCATTCATGTTGTTTACTAGTACATCAACTAATGGAAAAATTTACATAAATGTTCCATATACAATCACAGAGTTGGACTAACAGATCTGAATTTCCCAACACCAATTCGACAGGTTCAATAGACCTGTGAACGTAGACTGCCTTTAAAATGCTGATGCGTGAACAGCAAGTTTGCACCAGTAGCAACATAAGGGAATTTTCGTCCTCTCATATACAAGGAAATCTAACTGTATAAATATGTTGAACACTATATATATGGTATACGACTTATGCAAAAGAACATATTTTGACCCGCCTTGAAACCCTGGAATATTCCGTTCAGACAACACTTCAAATATTCATGGAATTTTCGGTATGTCTGGTCGCTGTCCCAAGGTCAAACTCCGAATATAGTAGCAGTGAGGAAGTGAGCACAGCGCTTGGGATACTCACAAACATGCCAATCGAAACACCTGCATGATATGCCAGGAATTACACTCGTATGACTATCGCATGGATATCTGTAGATGCGCTAGAAATAGATCGCCGACCGGAAGTGCTGAATTACTTCGACGGATTATATGCCATTATTCAACTTCATGAAGTTTGTCAAAAGAAAGTTTGAAAATTTATGATAAAGTTCCAATGGGCCGAAGTCATTTTGCTTGTCTAAAATCGTCTCGGATGATCCGAATTGCCTACAACCGCACTCAGTGGTTGTCAATAACCCTTATACATATTTCTGTGCTTAAGCAAAGTTCGTTGCCCCACGCATTTCCTTTCCTCCCAGGGAAATATTTGTCTAGAAAAATCAGGTGAAATTGCCTTTCAGGTGTTTACTCAAACACAATCGATATAAAAAATGTTGAACCTTTGTGAAACCAGTGTAGTCTACACATTGTTTTTCTCCATTTTCACTGTGTTTACATTTTTTTTTTTTAAACTGACCAGTAGATATCGGCCACAAAATATAAAATTTGGCTGTATTGTCAATATTTCAGTATCGAGTGATAACCAACTAGATTTTAATCGGAAACCTCAACTAAAAGCGAACCCCACTGAGAAAACATCGAGGTTAACGCGTACACTTTATTTGATAGAATATAGGGAAGTAGGATTTTGACGAAATACGAGATAACAATAATTATGTTTTTTAAAAATCATCGGGCTCTGTTCCCAGTATTGATGTTATTTTACGTTTTATCCTAAATAGGATATTTGACCTGAGTTGGAAAAAGATGAATAAGTAACATACTGTATTCATCACCTCAAATTGAGTGCAATAAATAATACATTTATTGTGCAATGAACATTGAACATTGAATTGGAGCTTTTATATTACTTTTGCATCAGCTAAATAGAGTTCAGCTACATGATTTATTTCTGTCATCGTAGCAAACCTGTAAATGCCTGAAGGATCTTAGAGTGAATATTACTAAAAATGTGTGCCGGAAACTTAGCATGAATGCATAATGGACTTCAGACAATAGACTGGTAGTCTCAAACACAGTCTCCAATAATATAACTATTATAATCCGCTTGAATAGGCAATGCCTTGGAACATATCTGCCCTTCTATAGGCGGCTGTTATCAATTTAATCAGTTTCAACATTAAATTATAATTTCTTTTATAATTCACTTATAAGGTATACTATACGGTGGTTTATCGTTAAATCAATCTATTACTTTTGCTAATTCAAAGCTGATGTACAAAAATGCAATCCAAAGAAGTCATGTTAATCGCGTATAACATGTATGAAAGGCATATGAATCTAGTAGCACGTGCTGCACGGATAGAGCAGATAGGGCAATGAAATATTTAAGGTGGAAATCGATCCAAGCTAAGGCAGAAACAAATAAATATACGACTTGGAAGAACTTGGACGGTTATCAAAAGAAGGTTTTATTATAAAATTTAAAGTATTGCGTTGAGTGTATGTGAAACGTTGGCATCTTATTAACACGCAAATCTTTACGTTTGCCCTTCGCCTACTCCCGTTTGAAAGGAAACATTTTTCAAGCCAAGATTTGTGTGAGAATCGTGACCATTGCTACGTCGGACTAATCTACCCACAAATCTCAATGCAAGCACGAAAACAAAATAAAGACAAAGTATTCTCTCCTAAAGCTTTAGTCCAATATAGATGTGGCTACAGCCTTAACGTTAGGTGGTTAAACGGCTCCCCGTAATGCTCCATATACAATATGCTGACTTTTGTCGTGTCACCCGCACTATCCTTATCACCGACAAGAAACCTTTCAAGAAGACAATAAGTTGCTACTTCTTTAGTTAGCATTACACAAGACAATACATATCTTGTCACGGATTTTATAATTGAAATAATATCGTTATGGTTAGATATAGCATGTGTCATATAGAATGTAGCATGTAGGCGTCATGTCTGGTACACGATAGGGGTCATTCATAAAGAATTCCAGCGTCGATAATCGAACAAGTTTTTACATGCGATCACATGCAGTGGTGGTGGAAACATGGATCGGCGCTACCTGACAAAAAATAATATGACTGATACTCTGATTGTATTTTAAACCCTATATATCCCCCTATCTAAGTTTTCACTCCAGAAAGAAGAGATCAAGAGAGCGGAAACATTCGGACTTTTCCGTAAATCTTATCGGCGTCATTTTGAGACTATTTACATGATCCTAGGTCAAAAGAATCATAGGAAAACTGAAAATAGACGATCACGATGTTTCCTCAGAAAGTCGTATTTTCGGTATTTTCTGTCTATTTTTTTCTCGTTTTCTTGCCTAAAATGGTATAAGCGTAATTTATTCTGCCAAAACTAATTATTCCCTATCATATAGCTTTTGAGAGAAAATATCGAAATATAAAGAAATCTAAAATTGGTCAAATAAATAGACGAAAATGGCTTACGAAAAGATAACGTAATTGTGACGTCATCATGGCGACCCTTCGGCCCTCTATCTCAAGAGGGGTAACGAATATAAATAGGCCGGACGAAATGGCCGCAGGACAGACCCCAACTCACCCAAGCTTCGTTGGGTTAACCCTACTAGGCCTGGAATGGGGAGGGGCGGCTTGGGGAGGGGCCAAAATGCCTCCCCCCTTACCAAACTTTCTGCGCAAAAAAATGGACTGATGAAACTACGTGACTTTATAGTTTATCATATTGGCGTCATTTTGAGCTTATTTGCATAACCCCGCGAGCCGAGGATCATGGGCAAATTCAAGATGGCGTCCACTTGGGGTACCAGAAAAGTGATGTTTTCGTCATATTTCTTAAGGATTTCCGCGATGAAAAGTGGGCAAAAACTATTTTATTTCACATCACATTAATATTTAATAAATTTTCATGCAGTTTTTTCGGAGAAATTGCATAAATAAAAAATTCGGAAAATCTGACCGAAAAATCGACCCAAAACTGCAGTTTTTGAAAATGACGTCATTGTGACGTCATCAAAGCCTGGACAGGTCCCAAAAAGCCCAGGCCAGATAGGGTTAACCAAGTCATCCGAAGAACTACGAGTGATTATCGGATGTTATTTTGTTCAACACACTGTTTGTGCCCGAAATATGCTTAACTGCAAAATTCACTTTGCAACTGATTAGGCCTTCATTATATTATTTGCAAATGTGTATAGCATTAGGCAATCGATCTCGGTGACAGAACGATAACTCTGAGCAAATTGAGGAAGCGGTAAATATATTTCGATGAAGTAATGTAACAAATATTGACATATTTTAGTTGGAACCAATAGTTTACATGAGTAAATTTGCACCTGGGTTGCAAATGCTCGCACACTCGGCTAAAGCGCCATCTAGCTACGCAGACTGGTCTGTTAGGTATTTAGACAATGGAAGCGAAAATTCTATGTGGCTGATGACTGGCTGATAAATATCAAATATCACTCTGGTTTTGTCATCTGTATTCAGATCATACGTACTTTGGCGATGATCAAACATCTGCAAATTTCACATTCAAACTCTATGCTGTTAAAGCAAATGCGTGTACATCAACAAATTCCTACACAAGAACCAAAGTTTTGTTAAAGTATTTAAGATTACATGAATGAACAGCTATCGGTTTCAGTACCAAAGAAAGCTAGTTATAATGTTGAATATAAAGGTTTTGTATCTAGATACTCAATTTGAAATGACTTAATGTCATAGTTAAATTTCGTTTATATATTTATATATATATATATGTCGTAAAACTCTATCTCTAAATTAAACCGTACACGTAATGATAATACAGACCACACCAGAAACAAAAAGTTCTTCGTCTGTATCCAGCTGTTCGTGGTCTTATAATGTGTCATGATTCTAACAATGATCAAATTCTGAGTGTATTTATTCAATTAAAAAAGTTGAATATGCGACAGGGAATGTATTGACAAGCATTTAGCCCGTCATTCAATATTCAACCGTCGTCCATTAAAGAATTTCCGCGTCCATAATCCAAAGACCTAATTCATATAATAGCATAAGCAACAAATTAAGATAATAATTCATAGTGTATAGTACAGTTAGTCTAGTTTCCTGCAAGAGAGAAGCGGTTAACAATTTTCAATGATCCTAGCACGACACCATATATGTTCCAAAAATAACAAATCCGTATCGCTGATCGTTATTAATAATCCATATGATTTTCGTTGTGAAGTTATCTTATGATGTATCTCAGTCACGCTTTGGTTGTGACTTTTCATCTGAACACTATGAGGATCTTGAAATTCAGGGGTTCATACGGCCCCTAGCCCCGGGTTAAGCGGAATTAGACACAAGTTACGAAACATAACGCCATAGATCTTGCACGCTACGCTCGCATTTTGCTATCAGCATGCGATATGTATCGCCAAATTTGAGAACCTTTGAGTGAAGGCGCTTGATGATATAGCCCTGTTTGATAAGTTTCTGCAATAATGTTTTGTGACGTTGATTGAAATCGTCACATTTAACAAAGAATCTAGCAAACGCTACTAGGCGAGATATGTGTACGCCATATACAGGTCCCTCTGGTATATTACAGTCCAGATAGGGATAGTTAACGATGTCGAAATTGTAATCATCTCTTATGTCGTAAAGTCGACGAGAGTGAAGCCCGCTTCATTTTTATAGAAATAAAGATCTAAATAAGATGTGCCGTTAGGGCCATCTGTAGTTTCCTTCAAATGCAGTGAAGGTGGATATATATCCTTTATGGTGACAATTATATAGCGATTGTCCACAGCATAGCGTTTGATGAATGAGCAGGAACGGACTTTTATCTGTTTTTGAAAGGGTCTGCATATAATCGTGTTCATAAGAGAACAGATATCGGTCAGCCAAAAGGCGTGCACAATTAGTACAATTAGTGCACAATTAGTGCACAATTAGAATACCTATCTGTTGTTAATATATTGTATTGCCAAATTTCACATACGTATTATTAATGAGAAATTCAAGCAAATCTCTAAAAAAAAACATCCCATGAGTGATATCCCTTGTATGTAGCAGAGCTAAAGAATGCTTTATGGCTTCTGTAATTAATATATCGGCGATCAGTTTTCTTGAACACCGATACTATTAATTAACAAAGACTGTCATAAGGTTCGATGAGGGATTATCGTATAGAGAGTCGAAAAATCCCATGTGGACGCATATCTCTAGAGTATTTGTCCTTTCGCATTAAGTTATTCTGTAAGACATTTTGAGTTTTTCAATATCCACATGCTTCTTATCCACATATCCAAAGAGTTCTTAGAAATAGTGGTGCAATACCTTTTCCAAAATGCTTTTATCTCATGAAAGGTCCTTGTAAACAGGGTTGAAGGAAGTTTGGTGGTGCGGCTTCTAGATCCAGCTATGAATCTAGATTTGTGTGGTGAGTTATGCATTTTGGAAGTTCAGTACACTTTCGGTATATCGTTATGAGTGGTTAGAAGACAAACACATCTTCCATTGAGAAAGGTTTTGTGGTCGTTAAATAAATCTCCCAGAGTAACTGCTATTTGGGAGTGGACGTATTCGGCATATAAGAGAATAGGTGTTTTACCACAGTTTATAAAACTATACCGTGCCATGTGTTGTGGGCTGAACTGCGTTATTATTATAACAAGGTATGCCGGTGTAAACCCTAGTGAACAGTGTTGTATCTTGTCAAGAAGTCAATGTATATCGAATTAAAGATAAATGCATATATACCTCGTGAGAGAATGCAATCTGTAGATGACTAGGAATTTTATTTGGCTACTAGTAGCCTTTCTCCTGAAATTTTAGTAGCCTTTCTTCTGAAATTTAAATCTGGTTTTATGGAAACAACAAAGTATCACGGCATATATCGCGATTTTAAAGCCCTCTATTGGTTCATTCAACTTTTCAAAATGAAATCCGTCATTTTCATTGGCATGTGGGAAAAACTACAAGAAGATCCAGCCAAACACAGAATTTCTGTTAAAGTTCATTTTCCAAATGCAATTGCGAGTTCCATATATTTAAATATTTTTTATCTACTAAGAAAAACACAGCTTCGGATATGTTTAATCTTTGAGAGTGAGAAATGTCTATACACGGGAAGTCACTCGGGATAAAATATTCATGAAATTAAAATCCAAAGTATTTCATAATATAGAAAATGATAAATGTCATCCAATACTGATGTAAATTATATACTCTCACTGAGAGCCCCGATGAAAGGAAAAATAAGATATAGCTAAACTCCCGATACCTATATAGTTTTCTTTTGATGATTATATCACATATAGAGCTGCTCATTCATGAGCATTATTTAGTTTAGACACGACATATCGAACCGTGTTGATTAGTTTCGAAACCAAATTCCCTCCAAATTCCTTATGCATTGTAAATTAGCTGCACTTCCCGCCCCGCTTTGATACACCCCGAACTATCCATAGATGCTGAACAAAACATCCTTTGCTATTTAACGTATTTATGTTCATTAAAACCATATAGAGACATTTGTCTACAATTTGTACAACAGTATAGCCTACAGGATTCGTAAACGGCAGTTTCTGTAGAAAGTGAAAGTTATAGGGAAAGTTTCACCAAGACTATTCAGCTGCGAGGACAGCATATAGCCCGTCAGATGGATCCGTTTACTTACAGATTACTGTATTCGCTCTCTCTTTAAATTCTGTTTACTCTTGTGTTATTTTGGATATAAAAGACCGTCTCTAACACGCCGACATGTCACCCACTACTCCTTGCCACCACTGTTTGTTCAATTAAAAGGTTAACCCGGGAACAAAACGGGCTCCTGCTTCTATTCGCACGTCGGTTGCTCCCTAGGTGTGAACAGGGCGGGGTAGGTTACAACGGATAGCCCGGCTAGGATGTCGCTATGACGTGAGCGTCTTAAGCGCCAGGCTGATTTCAGCCAACTGCCAACCGTCTCCACCACAATTCCCTACAGTGAAACAGATAATTTATTTCAGGATTTCATTCACTTCTCTAGCATTTACAGTTTCAAATGCCGTCCCGTTCCACGCTCCCAACAAATCCAGATCACAATGAAGAGGAAATTACCATTGCACGATTGAGAGCTTATAGCCGGGGCGTCGTTGTCATTATCCAGTTCCACATTAATAGTGCTAAATGAAAAGGGGAAAAACGGGAAAGTGCATATGTCATCACATCGTTTCTGGCGTTGCACTCCAAGACAAATAGGTACAAGCTGTGTTGTAAAGTGATCTAGGTTCGCCATTCAACCCTCTTCAATACTCTTGTTTCCACCATCGGCAAAGAACTGACCTGTGATTGATTGAGGTATGTTTGTGAGCATAGACGTCGAATCCAGCATTCCGTAAACTACCGTATTTTCAAAACCAATATTAGTATTGTTTCATAAGACCAATTTTCGAATGAGCAAGACATTTCCCAGCTGATACTCACGGTACAGCTTTCGTCAGCAAACGAATTCTTTAATACTCGAAAGACCCGATTCGCAAGACACTGATGGGGCCCAAGTATAAAAAAAATAAACAACAGAAGATTCAGTCAACAGATTTCAATGGTGACAATTGAAAGTAATTTGTCTGCTTTCTTGTCCATACTTCGGTGGCCATAGTATGTCTGAGAATGGTAAACTTGAAATCATTCGCGTTATTTGTCACGAAATCCACGAGTCTGGCTGATACATTAGATATTCAGATGTTCTTCGACGAAGTATATGAACGGATTCACTTTTTGGATGTTGCTTTTTTCCATCAGTATAGTGATGTATTTTCATTAAAACGTTCCAGATTCCAGCAACACATTCACCAAAATATTGGTTACAGGGAATTGCAAACTGACAATATGTGACATGTTAATTGGACTAAAAAGTATGAACGAAATTAGAACAATATGTAATCTCTTCCCCGTTTAAGCGAAACACGTATTTGTGGGTGAATCTACCAGTAGAAAATCCTTCGAGATTGGTAATATTTGCGCACAATTTAGAAACTGTTATTTGTATTATTCCTGTTGTCAGGATAGTTTATGAATTCTGCATGTATAAATATATTTAAAAAATACGAGGTAGATATACCTAACTATACTGTGAGATATCGACAGAAATGTGAAAATTGAATGATAAGAAATTTGAAATTTAAGCATACTGAAGAATGGATATATTTTATTATCAACAAGCCTTCTCTCTAATTCAAATACGAAGGATTTCAAACTCATGAAGCCTTCACCATGTTTAATAAAAACATGTATGTGACATATATGGCATATATGAATTGCGATAGTATATCTGATGTTGATATCATCTAAATGTGTGTTAGAGCAATATTATGGATATTTTGTGTTCCACAGTAAACGATGGGCGCCAGTTTCTGTCTATGGGCTAAATAAGACCGCGTGACACACAGTAAGTAATCGTACTGCTGCAATAAAAAAAATACTAAATGTGTGTTTGTTAATGAGATAATAAAATAGAACATAATGCTCGGACTAATTGAAATTAATTGTAACCAGTTACGACTAACAACATATAATGATTATCACCATGCACATCTATACGGGCTTTGTTCCGTTAAGGGTTCATTGTTTGATAAAGTAACAGATTTGTAAAATAAGCTGTGATATTCGGTTTCCATCTATATTAATGACAAGATAAATAAATACAAAATATAACAAAGGAAATTAACAAATAAAATATCAAAGTTCCTGCTTATAGAAATTGTGGTGGACTACAAACGTGATTTAGACTAAGAAGTTTGAAGAGCTGTCTCGTTTACAGTTGCGAGAGATTACAATTTTTTTATTTATAAATTTAATATATAGGTTAAATGTACCGCGCGACATGAATTATTGCTGTTGTTGTTGTTTTCAAATATTATATATTATTATAGAATAATGCAAACGGAAGCAATTGTGCTCTTTCTGGTCTGTGATTGTTGACCTTACATAGCCACAAATAAAAAAGATAACTCATCTACGAAGATGAAATATTACTGGAATTATAGAGGAAATTTTTTTAAACTGAGAGTATATGTCAATATAACCGAAAAAGCAGTATTCTCGTGGCCAGGTACTGCAACATACATAGTCAACATTTTTCCATTTATTAAATGATTAGTTCCATATGATTAATTTTTCTTATGACTGGTCTAATTTGAGTTTAAATATATCAAAATTGATTATAACTACACAGAAAGTAAGTATGTGTTCCATGTCATGTAAACAGGTACTAAGTATAAATGAATGAATAAATAAGTAAATCTCATACTTAATCTGATTCAGAGTTCATATATATTCTGATAAATGCTTACTAAATTGATGAATAAATAACTAAGTCGTATAAAATTTGATCCAGAAGAGACACAAACTTTTATTTTTTCAAACCCACCTCAGGTTATTTTGAACAGTTCATTTGCTCTGAGGTAGGACATTTCAAACCGTACTTGAAACATAAATAGCTGCAACGACAGAACGTGATTTTGTTTTTGTAGGGCGTGTTATGAGAGATGATGTCCCGCTGATTAGAACGTAAAAAGATTTTAAATTCATACGAGTGGTTAAGTGAAGGTCATGTTTATATTATAACCGGTAACATGCCTGAAATAGTTATTGTTATGTTGACTTGCTAAACTTCACCGTCATATAATCTTCCACCATCTTAACCTATATACGTGTTCTGGCTTTGCTTTCAAAATATTAAGATGTTCGAAAAACACATATGACTGCAATAATTTTGAAACCCACTAGTGCAATAATTTTGAAACCCACTCGTGAATACGGTCATTTAAAAATATCTATTCTCTCTAGAAATTATCCCTTCTGTAAACTTTTCCAATGAGTATACCAAATCATTGTTCATTTGAATATATTCAACCTTCAAATACCGTAGGGATTTTTACGACAAAAATATTAACGCCAAAGTTTGGAAAATATCTCAAACTGTAATCCCATCGATTACGAATCATAAGAGAGGACATAATTGAGAGAGGGGAATTGAAAATATAGCAAGGACAATTCGGGAAATTGAAAATATAGCAAAATTAATAAAAAATAAGATATATATATATATCATGGATTAGTGAAGTGTTTTACATCCGCGAGATTTTATGAGATATCCAGAGAAGCAGCATTTCAAACTTTACCAGTATTATGATGCCTGCATATAGGAATACATAGGAATACAGTGCAAAACCACATCCCGAGTGGAACTCCTATATGTCCAAAGGTATTGTCATGTAATCCGCTTTCTAATCAAGTAGATTTAACATTACATTTCACGGGCTTTAGATAATATTACAGGAGGATATATGAACGTAATACAGAGGGGAGCCCTTCTATATAGTCGGTTAACAATAGAGCACGATGAAGACAGAGACGAGAAGTGTCTTCAAGTCTGGCCTGATTCCCGAATACGTTGTGTCGTAAAGAAAAAGGCAAACATGTCAATATTTATCGGGGCTTAAGCAATGCAGCCCGAAAATCCACGGGATATTCCGCTGTATAGACGGATCGTTGGGCAGCGGGCTGTCTGTGGTAATCTGCTTCAGTCTGTCTTATAGCAGGTTTGTGAATACCTCGCCCTCAACATCTGATTGCTGGACGTCCAGGATAGACCTGACCACGTAATATAACTAAATGGGGTACCCTTAACTTGGGCAGAAAACTCGGAAACACGTTTTAATCCCTGACAGGAATTGGGAAACTACTATCAACTGTCGATGAGGACATGCATTTAGAAGTTCACCAAAACACTGCTAGCTGTTGACTTAGCCCGTCCGTCACGACACAACTTTGTTTCAATTTTGTAAAAGACGCTTTTCTCCAAATCCGACGTGCACCTTGGAGAAAGTTAGCACGTACGGAGCTCTTGTGGCACGGGAGGTAAAAGAAGCCTATAACACTCACCTTTCGGCGTCGGGCTCGTGATCCATCTCGTATTTCACTTCCCAACGTGTCCCTGCCTTGATTTTCTGCTTTCCCTTCTTTACTCTTTATACGCTCTTGTCCTTCTTACAATTCGATCTACTATGGAAAGTGAACAGGTTAGCAAAATATAGGTCACAGCGCCCCCTGTCGGGACATTGATTAGAGCACATCAGTGACTGCTGAACCTGAGTTGTTTGGAAGTAATACTGTTCAACTTCCTGATTTCTTTCCCACAATGTTCGTAACGTGTAAGCTTTACGTGAACTACAAGACGTTGTATCAAACAATAGAAATTATATCAGAACACTTCTCTAACATCAGATGTATTGGCGGGACCTTCTCCTTTACTGGACATCCTTGAGTTTAGTGCGGGTCTATTATTGTCACAATGAGACAGAGAGCGCACCATGCCGCCAATGAGATCATGCTGTTTCAGGAAAACCTCTGACGTCGACGTTTTTACTAGAGAACACATAAACATAACACAAACTTTTAACATTTGGCTGCCGGTCTGTTCTTTTTCGTCACATATATCATATATACTTCTTACATTTGTATCTTTCGGAAGGTCCGAGGTTTTCGTAAGCGGCTGCATCTGTTGAAAACGCTTAAAATTATATTAATTTCAATAATAACGATGACAGATCTGGTTCACATCGATTTTGCTCCTGAAGAGACGGGACTTAAAATAGAAGACAAGACAATGTTCGCAATAACGAGATACTTCAAGAGGTTTCAGGAAATTAACGCTACGTTAAATAAGACTCAATTCATAACACTTTTTCTTACATATCTTCGATGGAAATATAGCAAATTAAATTATATTTCTAGTTCGCATAATCAGCCACAAAAAAAAACAATGTTCCAGGTTATTTATGCGTTTGAGATTCGTGAAAGCGTGTCACGAGCAAATTGTAACAGATAAAATGTTATCACGATACTTTGAAATATTCCCTGATTGCACAACGTGATTAAAATTACAGCAAAATTTGAGAAACTTAACATCAAATTACAATGGACAATGTTAGGAAATTTCGTGAACGAGTGCAATGTGAATAGTAGGAAAGGAGTGGATAGTCTCATCCGTATATTTAAGTTCTGATGCCGTTATCTCAGTATAGACACAAACTGGGTCTTGCACTTTACTTCCTGGAAGGCATAGGTCAGTCTAAAATAGTCTCGTTACTCTCCCGAGCTTTCTTGTTCGAGAATCAGTGAGCCTGAAAGCCACAGATTTCTATACAATTTTTGTACATTTTATTCTAAATTGGAGTGTAGTGGAAGTATAAATCATTGTTGAATGTTATGCATTTGAATATGCAATATTTGAATATTGAATATTTTATCTGGACATTAAATCTTATTTTGGAAGTCTTGAGAATGTATTTGGATAAAATATATTGGTAAGTTATGCGTGAAGAACATCGTGATGATTTCCATACATGGACTATCATTACAAGCTCATGCAAGTAACTAGTTTTTGTTTATTACATTTTTAATAAGGATGCTTCTGATGACATATGAACTGAAAATAGTCTTTGATTATTGACGTATATTACAATATCACTCAGATCAATTACCTATTTCTGGCCTCACCCAAACTGTAATATGCATTTTGTTTATCGATAACCATGTTAAACTAGGAAAGACAATGTTTCATATTGATACATTTCTTAAACTCCGCATTGAAAATTGAATAATTCTGTTTTATCTATATTGAGAATTCAGTCTATCTAGCCGTTCTGTCTGACGTTTGGAGGACAGTCAACAACGTTTGGAAGACAGTCGTCGTGCAATAAGACCGTCCGAGTCAGTAATCGAAAGGCCTATACGCATGCATGCCTTTGTTAACACTTAAATCAATGAACGTAGAAAAGGAACAAATTCAACTTTCTCTCTAGAGAGAATGGTTCTAATTGCTGCGAACATGGCGTTGTGTCCGTGAGAGACCGATTTCCTTTTTCATAAAAGTATAGGCCGAAATATGTTTCATTTCGACTATCTTTACTTCGGCTCAAAGGTCTGGTAGATTTGGTTTTTACTATAAAAGCATCGAAATCGACACAGAGGCGACTAATAGTCGAAGGGGAACCACATTAAACATTGTAAGTTGAAGACGTTTTAGGTGGTACATAGCCAACATATGGTGCTTCGCTGTCTTGGAAATTTCATGACTGCTGGGAATAGAATACTAAAACTTCACTCACTCTATATTTTGGGTAAAGCTTCAAGAGAAATGTAAAATAAGTTTGATGCTTACTCTGAAGATGGCATAGTGACGTCATATATCCAAAATTATTATTTGGACCTATTTTTTTTTATTTTTCCCACAAACGCTGCACGACAAAATCGAAAATAATCCTTTGAAGTGAAAGGAATTGATTTAAAGAATTTCTGAAAATGCGCACATTTGGAAGAACATCGAAAAGTGTTGAGTTCAATGTTCACGTTCGTGGTAGCTATTTTGAATTTACCGATGCGGCTTCACTCCGAGTGGTAATGTAATAGGTAATTGGGTATTGTGGCTATGTTTCGCTTATTGTCATGACCTATGGAGCTAGGCAGCGTGACGGAAGTGACAATTTTCATCTCTAATACCTATTTTTCAATTTACCAATCAGTGTTTGTGAGGAAGCTTAAAAAGCGTTAAAATGCAGGTCATAAAATACGCCGAACTTTTTGGGTATATAACGACATTGTGCAAGTAATACAATTATTTTTCTTGTAAAGGAGATTTATTACCCTCAGAAACGCCTTGAATTAAAGGATGAAGGTGATTGCCAGAAGAATAAACATGAAAGGTGAAGGAGATTCTCATTAGAATATTGATACCATACAAGAACAAAGCGGTGCCAATTTCGATGATTTTATTATCAAATCTTACACTGGACTAGTTGAATCTGTCAAACAATACGTTTGCTCGTAAATATTAATTTTAATCTTGATTCTAGATTATACGAACGCAAAGTCCAGGGACTGACTAATATTTTCGGTTTCATTGTTTGGTTTGGAAGAGAACATTTGTTTATGTTGATGACATATTAATAAGTTCTAATTAACAGAATAAATCCTCCTGTAGTACATGTCACCTGTAAATGCGTCACAGACGCGAACATCGCTTCAACTGCGTCATTTCACACTAAAGCAATCAAACACTGGATGTTCGGGAATAACTTTGAATCACAAATTACAGATATTCAGGTCAACACCTTTCGGAAATATAAGTAATTGTATTTTGACCGACTATCCATAACATGCCATTTTCAATCGACCACATCTCCGTAACTATATATCGAAATGTGATACTTGCACCGTTCGGAAGCTCCTTCACGGCCACCATATTTTGTCACGGAAGAGTTTTCGGCATTTGATCAAATTTCACCTATGAAAATTCAATGTTTTCACCACTTACGACTGTTGGGTCACTGGGACCCTGCATGGTGAGCAATCCATAAGATTTGAAAATTTGGAGTTAGGCGTCTCTTGGATTCTAGCTTAAAAGTCCGGTGAGCTGATGTCAGGTATGATATATCGAACAGTTAGGAGTTGTATAGTGTCTATTCTCTCGCATCTGGCGCAACCATCTCGAATCTTTTCAGAGAATGTGGTATTACATAGTAGACAACAAATTTAATGATTTTTGATAACTATATATTTTCCGACGTTCATACAAAATGTCGAAAACCCTTCTATGATGAATGTCTGGCATTTTTTTATGGCAAAATATAATAGTAATGAAAAAAACTTATAATATGATGCACCTTTACAAGTTCCATAATTACAGATATATGCCCGGTTGAAAATGTCGATTATGGACATTAGCTTCAATTCCAGTCCATCTATATTCAGGGAGTTGGTTACCTAGATATGTGTACTAAGACTAAGATGACTAAGATGTCCATTGTTCGATTGATCTTTGTTTGAAATCATCCATTTACATATACAACCATGTTGAAACATAATTGATATCATTAAATGCACTTGAAGCTTACTTTGGCGGTTCGATAAAACAAAACAGGAACATTTCACATGTCTACAGTCCATTTTACCTCTCCGTTGCCCGATTATTTCAGTGTAAAATTAGTGGCTCAAAATATTTGTTAGTAATATATTTGCAGCAAAAATTACTTCATATACACACAAAAGGAACTTTGTGAACAATTCACTTTTAAGATCCCACATTCTCTAGCCAGTCACAATCCAAATTCCGCGTCTATGATCGAAAGAAAAAATAGTATAAATATAACTATAACACAAGCTATTTTCTAGCAAGAGAGGAGCTGTCAACAGTTTACAATGATGAGTACCTATCGTCAAATCCCTGCCAATGATGAGTATTTTTCAGTCAAATGAATTAACATCATACTTAAATGTGTATATGAACGATGGTTTTGGGAAGTTAGTTCCAACAGATGACAAGAAGAGCTCATTATGTCTGGCTGCCTTAGCAATTGGATAGAATTTTTGTCAAAAATTGAGATATTGTGTGTCAAAAATTGACCAACTGCACAAATGCATTTAAACATATGATTATTAAAGTGAAGTACCAATAGACCTAAACAATCATGATAAAATTACAATCAGGGCGACCGTTCGAATCCATTAATCGTTTGACTGTGCTTGGTTTTCTTCATTTTGTTCAAAGCGAACTATGCAGGAATTAGACACAGCTAACAAACAGATTTTCAATATGCATTTTTTCTACTAGAAACTATATTTGAAATGCCATTAATTTGAATACTTGATCAGAAATAGCAATTTGAAATAAAAGACTGGCTCTTTTAAATTTTTCTCCCCAATTCAAATGATATTATGCGTGTCCCGCTCACAAATGCCAAAATAATTTTCTGTAGTCTCGATTATATAAGCGTTTCAAATATATATCTTAGGTCTGTGGCATACTGCTTGCAATACAAAAGTACAGTTAGTGAGAATGTAACATCTTTAGAGCTTACCTTTAAGTCAGCTCGACAGAATTAACAGTTCGATATGGACACATTCGACGTAAATGAAATCCGAAATTCTACTGCAGAAATTTGTATAAAATTTTGCGTATCTTATTTAAAAACATCAACCATTCGAAAACTTAGCATATCGATATTTTCGCCTGTAGTTAGATTACGATATTTTAACAGTACTTTTTGCTCCCGTGAAAGCATGACAATTTTATAGATAAATAATATTCAATGGAGATATTTTTGGTATGTTTGTTTCAAGTTGAAGAAAACAATTCGTACCACACAGTGGTTCTCACGGTGTATGTAAGCCTTAATTAAGATGGATTCACATGCCACTTGATCAAGTTGTTTACTGTCAATATTTTGTTGTGTCTAACAATACACAGTTCGAGCATATATTTGGCTTCTTATTTCGTAGACCTAGAAAACGCCCGTCCAGACTGACATATTTTATTTTCCATCACTTTCTTTGCAAGCCAATTTGAAGGGAATCCCAATGCCGTTATGCTGATATTTGAATTAAGTCTTTGAATTATGGACGTGGAAATTCTTTAATGGACGACAAGTGAGTATTGAATGACGGACTGGACGCTTGCATCCCAGTCCTAGGAAATATAAACCGACTCTCAGTATTTCCTTAGGACAGACTGATATTCTCAATTCAAGCCTTAGCTCAGTTAAACAATAGCAAGAGGACTAATATTCCCAGCTGACTATCCTTCTTTTCAAATATGTATCATCGAAACAGAGGCATCTCAATGGGAAAACGTCCTGTCCTTCAATATCAGCGATTTGGCATCTTGCAGAGGTTTGAGAACTCCTTGTGGACGGTGAATGTCTAGTCAACGTCGGGGTTGACCCCTATATTATTCCACAGAAATGTATTCAAATTTACATTGTTAAATGCATTAACATCGTCTCTGAAATGGTCTTCATATTTTCACATACGAGAGGCGTAGGCCTAAAATATTCAATAATATGCATTATTGTACGATGCAAAACAGTTCCAGGCCAACTTGCTGGGAATATGTAGATCCCATCTCTCCCAGGTTTGCTATATAAATTATGTATATTTATAGATATAATCGACCTGAAATATGTGTAATTTTCGAAAGGGAGCACATGCATTGCGAGGTGGTGACCAACAAAATAAGTTTACCAAGTTGACAGAAAATGAGCCTACTATGACCTAAAAATAACAGATATGCCGTAAGCCTCTAGTATTTCAATCTGCATGTTACGGTGGCTCATTGTGGACATATTTTTTATTTATATTAATTTTATTTCAGCCCGCATTGAAAGTAGGATAAACCCTCGAGAGCGGAAGAGGAGTGATGGACGAGGAGTGTAGAGAAAGAGGGTCCGATTAATTATCCTCCTTAACCAAGTAATGTCTGTAGACGCTTGTTAACCAGAAGACTTTACTGTGAAGTCATGTGACTGTCAGTATGCCGGCACCTCTTCCCACTTCCCTTATATGTGTTGTAATTTTTACCTATATATGGCGAGATTCTACTGGTGGAAGTTTCGTCCCCGAGGCCTGCCCGCTGTACAGGCCTTTTGGTCTTTGATATATGTTGGCATTGTGGGAAGTTGATGCCGTGTCGACATCGGGCCTTACAGACTAGTCTTTTGTGTTAAATGCCGTCATTTCCATCTGACGACGATACAGCTCACCAATTCCCAGTGTACGAGTTGTCACAGCAACACAGCTCACCAATTATCAATATACGCTTTGTCAGAGCATTTCCATCATAGCTCTCTAGATTTGTATCTAATACCGCTTATGCTGGTGCTAGGGCCGTGTGGTCATGTCATCCAAGTTGCCACATGAAACAGGTACAATAAAAGCGTACTTGAGATACAACACATATCACGAATCTTTAGATTCTTGGTATGTGCTTTAGAATAGGTTAACCATAAGACTTTACCGTGAAGTCATGTGACTCTGTCAGTATGTCGGCACCTCTTCCCACTTCCCTTATATGTGTTGTAATCTCAACACAGTAACGCCTTAACGTGAGGAGGAGTGAGTGAGTTTAATTTGTGATTGGGGCGTAAGAAACAAAGTGCAGGATGGTGGAGGAGGTAGAGGGATGGTGGCAGGATTGTTGATGGATGGTGAGACTATGTGGCTGCTCACCTTGGTAAATGATGTGGTAGATCATTAAATGTGTGAAAAGCGATTTGTTGATTGGGATCTTTCGCTCTTCTCTCTCATCTCATTGTTTTACGTAGATAAAGCGTTAAGGCAGGCGTTAAGACGTGAGTCAATGGGCGTCGAGGCGGGCATCGATATGCATCACAATAAATTACTGTCAATACGGTGGGATATTACGTGATCATTGAGACCAATCAGAGCTTTGTCTCATAAGCGTGAGTATTCTGATAATATATGAGTGCATGAGAGCAGCGGGTGGCAAACCTCTAAGAAGCCCGCGCTAAATCCCGTTAATTCCATTCATGTGTACCGGAGGGTGGTAGAAGAGTGGGGGATGGCGGAAAGGAGGGTGATGGAGGCTAGTGGAAAGATGATGGAAGAATTGTGAAAGGATGATGGGAAATGATGGAAAGATGGGATAGGATGATAGGAGGAGAATGGAAGGCATCTGCGCCAACCCAGTCAAACCAAATCCCGAAAACCTGAACCTGTTTGCCCCGGTATATGAATGCAGTGTTCGGTAACCTTTTCGCGGAGATGTTTGCTGATCTAGATCGTATTTTAACCGAACTCGTGCGGGATAACGGAAAATACGGCGCTTTATCACATTTCAGAGTAAATTGTAGGGTTTTGATTGGTTAATTACCATAGTGCATTAGACCGTATTGCAATTCTTCGTTATCCACCGTTGGTATACTAATTCAGAATTCTCGTATACCAATGCTGTGAAGGACGCGCGTGCCCATATACCAACGCAATCAAGGACGCGCGTGAAACACCTGCAGGCAAAGCCTGTTTCAGGCGAATTTGTCTGCGCGAGTTTGGGTGCACTCCACACTAGGCCACGGTTTCGCACAAATGGCCCCTCGTAATTTCATAATAAGGAAGGTCGCCTGTTTTGGACAGCCTGGTAATTCTTCTTCCCTTTCTACTAGCTGATATCTGTAGTATCACCCTGCTGGACGTCACCATTTCTTCAAACGAGGATACAACAATTGCTTGCTTATCGCATCTACGCGCCACTACAGAGTTAATGGTTTCCGGAATTGAATATCTGGCAGGACAAAATCCTCACTTTTTCGGGGAACGAAAATGATGATTCCCTTATGGCGATAAAATTTTACAAAAAACGAGTAGGTCGACCCCCTGATTTTTTTCGCTTTTTAAAATGCCCGTTGGACGGAGAAACTTTCACAAGTCTAACAAGAAAATCATTTCGTTTGTTTTCTCTGGATGGTGGGTCGAATTTGGCACATTTTGGTACATTTTATGGAGTTTTTCAGAAAAGTTGAGGAAGGTTTAAGGAGGATTGCACGTCTTTCCTTTTCAATTTGGATAGCTCACTTGTCTCCTGGAATAATGGCATGGGTGTGTCCATTCAGAAAATATATACTTTCACAGGGGTTTTGTTAAAGATTTTACATATATTTGCGGCCGAAGACCCGAACCCATGTCTATTTTATCCGCACATCATTTAGGTGTGGAATGCACCCTTTGTATTGGCGAGTTCCGCTACTGGAACAAGTTGTGCGAGGCAAATTGTGTACTCGCGGATGAAGATAAGAAATAAATTATCATCCAAAGCTTTATATGCCACATAAACAGGAACGTCAGAATGTCAGCTAAGTATTTCACTCAGTTTATTGTTCATCGCGGAACAGATCGAAAAGAGATCGAAGCTGCCTGTCCGACTCACGATGTCTTACGTTGTCGTTGTTCAACGTTGAGTTATATGCCTGTTTTTCTTTTGAGTTGGTGATATATGTTAAACCAACCAGGAAAATAGCTCTTCAATGTGATAAATTCGTTATACCAGTGTCTTGCGTTGGTATACAGGCTGATATTTCGTTTCGAGGATAAATATTTTATTTATCTTCTCGACGAAATATCAGCCTGTATACCAACGCAAGACACTGGTATAACTTATAGTATATTAACAGCACATTTGCTACTCTTTCTCCTCATTAGGCCTGCTCACTAGGCCTTTTTCTCATTCATCCTCCTCACTCCGCCTCTTCCCCCTACTCTCTCCTCCTTCTCACTTCGTCTCTCACTTCTCTCTTCTCACTTGTTGAAAGTTACTTTCAACGCTTCAATGACGGCTTCAATTGTGCTTCACTATCTCGGGGAAGTTATACACAGACATTCCTCATCAGAACCTCAATGTAACGCCTTGTCACAGACATTGCTTGAATATTCAAGACAAATTACTATGGAAAAGTTTCAGGCTTTCTTTGGTTCTTCATATGAAGTGTTCATGGGATGTTGTATGTGTTGAAAATGCTGATATAGTTACTTGGTTTCGTTAATAATATCTACATGAAATTACGTAACGCCATATACCAACAGCGTCAGTGGGTAACAATTATGATCCCTGTTTTTAAAGATATTGATCAGTTCTTCTAGTATTGGCGTCAGATACGACATTCAGTATGCAGCCGTCGGCCGCAAAATAATTTCCGCAATTCCAAACAGGCATAAAACTAGAAAAGTTGCAAGTTGTAAGCGGTCAACAGTTTTAATGATGGCAGGAAGATATCATGATGTTCTAATTAGTAAACTCTTTATCATCCGCAAGTAGTTTTAATCCAAATGAATTTCCAAGTCATTTTCTTGAGTATAATGTATCTCAGTCGCGCTTTGTCAAATCTATTCAACGAAGCGTGTTCTGTCATGGTATTGTAGTCTATTATTAGACAGGATGCTTCTATAATATATGACGCAAGCTTGTTTACGTGGGTTAATTACTTCGACCCTTCTAGAAGAAAATTGTATCTATGCCAGATGATGATGTAATGCATATTCGAGAGGCTTCTTGATTTGGTAGAATGTACTGGAATGCCGCATAAAGTATAAATAGCGTAACACTTAGTTATTCGAGAGGGAATTCAAACTGGCTTTATGTGGGTGCGTTATACTGTGTTACCTTTGCTGCGGACTGCTGGATTGTATACTCCTGTGAATTCACTTTTGGCTGCTGTGTAATCTACGTGATTGAACTGTCGGAAATTGAACATTTACCATGATTCTATACAACCGAGCAGTGTTGGACTACCAAAATACAGAAAAGTGATTTGTTGTATTGACCTCACTTAATTTGTATATGATTTTAGTATTGTAAATAAATATTTGATTGTTAATCCTTGACTTCACAAACCTTTTCTGTTACGTTTTTCTGTTATCGTAAATTTGACGTGACAGAATTTGGGGGCCTGCCCGCTAGCTTTGTTTACATTATAGCTGCCAGCTGATCAGCTTTGTAACATAGTTGTAAATTGATACATTGTCTAAATTTGTGAAGTCAGGGAGTACGCTATCAGTATGTTATTTGAACCAGCACAGTTTGCTTCAAAGCCTAGTCGGGAGTTATTTGACGAATTACGCAAAGCGGATTTGTTCGCGCTGTGTAAATTCATAGAAATTAAAGCTAAAACATCTTTGAGAAAGCAAGAAATTAAGAAACTCATTATTAGACATTTTGTTAGCAAACAATTTTGGGATGAAAGTGATTTTGATTTAACTGAGGAAACAGCTGATGATTTGGAAATAAGGAGATTAAAATTGCAACATCAGCTGGAATTAAAGAAATTAGAATTAGAGAGAGAGAAGTTAGAATTAGAGGAACGAGAGAAAGAAAGAGCATTAGAGAGAGAGAGAGAAAGAGAAAGGGAAGAAAGACAGTTTCAGTTAGAAATGAAAAATATAGAATTACAGTCGCAAACAAGTCCTTCTGCACGTGCACCTGTACAATCCCAATCAAAATTTGATGCAGCTCGTCAAATACGTCTCGTCCCACCATTTCAGGAAAAAGAAGTTGATAAATATTTTCTGCATTTTGAGAAAATTGCCGAAAATTTAAATTGGCAAAAAGAAAATTGGAGTTTACTTCTTCAATGTGTTTTGATCGGAAAGGCAAGGGACATATATACTCAATTGACGGTAGAGCAAGCATCAGATTATGATACAGTGAAGGATTTAATCCTTAAAGGTTTATGAATTAGTTCCTGAAGCCTATATAGACAAAAGTTTCGTAGTTGTGAAGAAGAAAACTCTCAGACTCATGTAGAATTTGCTCGTTCAAAAGAACAGTTATTTGATAGGTGGTGTGCTTCGGTTAAAATTGACAACCAATTTGAAAGCCTTAGACAGCTTATGCTGGTAGAGGAATTTAAAAGGTGTATCCATGGTGATATTAGAACATTTCTTGATGAAAAGAATGCCAACACTTTAGATCAAGCAGCACGATTTGCTGACGTATACGCTCTGACACACAAATTGTCATTTGTCAATGCTGTTAAGCCAAGTTCATTCCAGTCTAGTCTCTCAGATAACAAACCCAGTTCTGTCTCCGGGCCTAAAACTTTGAACGCCAGTTACAAAGGTCAAAGGTCAAACACAAAGTCTCAGTGAACCACTTTTAACACTCAAAATAAATCTCCCGTTTGCAATTATTGTAAGAGGGAAGGCCATTTAATGGCTAATTGTTTTAAATTGAAAGAAGACAGCATGATTTTAAATTGAAAGAAGACAACAAGATCATGCTTTTCAAAAGCCTAGTGGTTTCCTCACTTCAAGATCTATACCCAAGCAGGTTAGTGACGTTCATAATGTACATGACGTTAAGATGGCCAAGGACACTGTTCCTATTAGTTCTATCAAGAGGATAAGGTTGACAGTTTCTTTTCAAATCCTGTTATGGAGATTTTTGAACCATTTATCCACAATGATTTTGTGTCACTTTCAAGTGATTTTTCTAATGCTACTCCTGTGAAGATTTTGCGAGACACGGGCGCGTCCCAGTATCTTTTGTTGGTAGATACTTTGCCGTTTTCTGACTCTTCATCTGCAGGCAGTAATTACAAGCGTCTAGTCCGTCATTCATAATCCAGCCTGATTAAAGGGGTAGATTGTGTAAATTATACACCCGTTCCGCTGGATTTGATTTCTGGACCTGTTACGGTGGGTATTAAAGGTAGTTTACCATTTGAGGGTGTTCAGTTACTTCTTGGTAATGATCGGGGTTAACCCGATTGTAACTGACAAGCCTTGTTTGGATCAGATCCATGATCCAGTTGAAGACGAAATTCAATATTTGTATCCTGCTTGTGCAGTTATTAGAGCCATGAGTAAATTGGTTGAGGAGTCTGAAGATGACGTCATCGATGACGTTTGTTTGGCCCACACCTTTGTGTGTTTAAATGATGAGACTGATAAGCCACATTTAGATAGCAAATTGGAATGTTCTAATGACAAAATTTCAAAATCACAGCTGGTTAATGAACAGCATAGTGACAAGGACATTTCCAAGTTGTTTGACAGGGCAGTAGATGAGTGTGATGTAACTCAAAAGCCTGTGTGTTACTTTTGTAAGAATGGTGTTCTTATGCGCAAATGGCGACCGCCAGATGTGTCACCTGATGATGAGTGGGCAGTTAAGTATCAGATTGTAGTACCAAATTCATCTCGTTCAGATATCCTCAGACTAGCCCATGAAACACCTCTTTCAGGCCATTTAGGTGTTAATAAAATATATTACAAAATTCTAAATCATTTCTATTGGCCAAATTTAAAGAAAGATTTTAGGGAATTTCGTAGGTCATGCCACACATGTCAAATGATAGGAAAACCAAACCAAACCATACCAAAGGCCCCTCTACAACCAATCCCTGCATTTGAGGAAGCATTTAGTAGGGTGATTATGGATTGTGTTGGTCCATTACCAAAAACAAAATCAGGCAATCAATACATGTTAACAATCATATGTGCTTCAACCAGGTTCCCTGAGGCCATTCCTTTACGGAATATTAAGGCAAAAACTTAGTTAAATTTTTCACGCTTGTCGGCCTACCCCAGTCTGTTCAGTCTGATCAGGGGTCTAATTTCATGTCAGGAATCTTTCAAGAAGGCATGCATGAATTGGGAATAAAGCAGTACAAATCACCTGCATACCACCCAGAAAGCCAAGGCGCATTAGAAAGATTTCACCAGACATTAAAGAACATGATTAGGACTTATTGTTTTGACACTGAGAAAGACTGGGATGAAGGCATACATTTGTTATTGTTTGCTGTTAGAGAGTCTGTTCAAGAGTCTTTAGGCTTCTTTAGGATATTCTTTAATGGACGACGGCTGAATTATGAATGACGGGCTAGACGCTTGTAATTCAGTCCATTTGAATTAGTCTTTGGTCATACAGTTACAGGACCACTTAAACTGCTGAAGGAAAAGTTCCAAGACAATGATCTTGACTCATGTAGTCTCTTACAATATGTGTCGGACTTTCGCACCAGGTTGACTGAAGCACGTGATTTGACCATGTCAAATTCAAAGTCAGCACAAAAATGTATGAAAATAACCTATGATAAACATGCCCTTAAACGAAGTTTCAAACCTGGTGAGAAGATACTGGCTTTTCTGCCTATTCCTGGTAATCCACTTAAGGTTAGATATTATGGTCCTTATTTCATTAAGTGACCTTAATTATGTAATTCAGACTCCTGACAGGCGTAAACACAAACAGTTATGTCATGTAAATATGTTAAAGTTATACATAGACAGAGATAGCACTAACAGTACTGTACACCCTGCAAGTGTAGTTAGTTCTGACCCTGATAATAATGAAACTTGTGAAGAGCCCATGACAGCGACGAAATTACAGAACTCTGACATTCTACTTAATTTGGATTCCAAGTTGTGTCATCTTGATCCAGCGCGTCAGGAAGAACTTCGAACTCTGCTCAGTCAATATGAACATTTGTTTCTCGACATTCCTACTCGGACTGATAAAATTTCACATGACGTCAATGTCGGAGATTCTAATCCATTGAAGCAGCACCCATATCGTTTGAATCCCATTAAACAAAACTACCTGAAAAAGGAGATATCAGCATTCGTCACTTCGGAGGGTCTGTTCCAGTACAAAGTCATGCCATTTGGAATGAAAAATTGTCCAGACACGTTCCAGCGTCTCATCAACCGTGTTACTTCTGGTTTGGAAGGATGTGAGACTTACATTGTTGACGCCGTTGTCTACAGCGATACATTGGAAGATCATCTACAGAGAATCCGCGCACTGCTCAATCGACTAAGTGACGCCAAGCTGACAGTCAACCTTGGAAAAAGTGAATTTGGACATGCACGTGTGACATTCTTGGGTCATGTTGTAGGTCAGGGTCAAGTAAAACCTGTAGATGCTAAGGTTAGTGCTATCTCGCTATTTCCAAGACCAACATGTAAGAAACAACTGATGCGTGTCTTGGGTATGGCTGGTTACTACAGAAAATTTTGTCCACATTTTTCAGATATTACTGAGCCTTTAACTCAACTCAAGAAAGAGGGTAACTTTTGTTTGGACCGATGAATGTGAATCAGCTTTTGAAAACCTGAAAGCCATACTCAAGAGCGCGCCAGCACCAGATTTTGATTCACCTTTTAAACTGGCTGTAGATGCTAGTGATGTTGCTGCGGGTGCCGTTTTGTTACAAGAAGGTATTGATGGTGTAGATCACCCAATATGTTATTTTTCACGTAAATTTGACAAACATCAGAGAAATTATTCTACAATTGAGAAAGAATGTTTGGCAATGATATTGGCTTTACAACATTTTGATGTTTGTTACTTCTTCATCGTTGCCAATTACTGTATGCAGTGATCACAATCCACTTGTTTTCATAAGTAAGATGAAAAACAAAAATCAAAGATTGTTGACATGGAGATTGGTGTTACAAGAATACAATATTGAAATCAGACATATTAAGGGCAAGGACAATTTGATTGCTGATTGTTTGTCTCGCATATAATTACAAGCGTCTAGTCCGTCATTCATAATCCAGCCGTCGTCCATTAGAGAATATCCGCGTCCATAATCCAAAGACCTATTCCATTTTCCATATAACAGTATTAGCACCTAATTCAAAAAGACAATCATAGTATACATAAACATAGGCTTGTTTCCTGCAAGAGAGAAGCGGTCAACAGTTTTCAATGATGCTGGCAAGACATCATGATGTTCCAAAAATATCAAATCCGTATCGCTGATCAGTATTCTTAATCCATAATATTCGTTGTAGAGCCGTCATCTAAGAATGATGTATCTCAGTATTCTTAATCCATAATATTCGTTGTAAAGTCGTCATCTAAGAATGATGTATCTCAGTCACGCTTTGATTGAGACTGTTCATATGAGTACCATGAGGTTCTTGAAGTACATGGGTTCATACGGCCCCTAGCCCCGGGTTAAACGGAATTAGACTTGTTTTTCAACATATGTTTTTCAACATTTTTGCTGTTGTAGTATAGATTTTTTTGCAATAATGTTTTGAATTGTCAAGAAAGTTCCAAGTTTGAAACTTTTTTTTAAGAGGGGAGTGTCATGGTATTGTAGTCTGTTATTAGACAGGATGCTTCTAGAATATATGACACAAGCTTGTTTACGTGGGTTAATCACTTCGATCTTTCTAGAAGATTATTATTAATTGTATCTAGGCCAGATGATGATGTAATGCATATTCGAGAGGCTTCTTGATTTGGGAGAATGTACTGGAATGCCGCATAAAGTATAAATAGCGTAACACTGAGTTATTCGAGAGGGAATTCAAACTGGCTTTATGTGGGTGCGTTATACTGTGTTACCTTTGCTGCGGACTGCTGGATTGTATACTCCTGTGAATTCACTTTTGGCTGCTGTGTAATCTACGTGATTGAACTGTCGGAAATTGGACATTTACTGGGACTCTAAACAAACGAGCAGTGTTAGACTACCAAAATACAGAAAAGTGATTTGTGCACGTCGGCACGGACTGTGATGAGATTTGTGCACGTCAACACGGACGGTGAAGTATACACCGTTATAGCATTGAACTGTAAGACTATATTTCACATTTACTTGTTGTATTGACCTTACTTAATTTGTATATGATTTTTGTATTGTAAATAAATATTTGATTGTTAATCCTTGATTTCACAAACCTTTTCTGTTACGTTTTTCTGTTATCGTAAATTTGACGTGACACTTCAAGTTTCTCCAGCTTGGCATTATGTCTAATTCCGCGAGACTAGGGATTGAGACCTTGTGACCACCATGTAAAGTAAGATATCCCATAGCAAGATATCTAGCTGTTCATATGAACATCCGCATTTATCGCATGACTCAGAATCTCATTGGGATGCCTTAGGTGTTTGTCAGTTGTTTTTCTTTCTTTCTTCCTTTTTCTTCTTCTTCCTCTATTTTCCCTTCCAGCACTCTTGTCAATTTAACTTCAAATTTCCTGTGCATATTGTGAATATAGAAAAGACATCAGGTCTATCCGAAACCGGAAGATTTTACCCACAATTTCCCTTATATGCCAATTTTCCGTTTCAATCTATGGTAAAGTAGCTGTCGCTGTGCCCATATAAGGAACTTAGCGGATCAGCGGTACATCTATACATTTCTCCCATATAGATGAATTAGCTTTCACAGTTGGTCTCACAGATTTTATAATCACTGACAAGTTCAGATATAATGTTCAAACATTTAGTTTTCGGAAAATCAGATTCGTTCCAAATTTGGTATATGGCTAACATGTCTGAACAAAATGATGTTTGGGATTACATTTCAGCCATGTATTTCCATAGGCGACACAACCTGGGCATCAACTTAAAATTTCTTTTGTGGACAATAAATTAGACCGATTGAACGGATTCTTTCCAAAGTTGGTATGCAGATGTCTTGCCGCAAAATATCACTTGGAAATTCATTTTGTCCACACACCCAAAGGTAGTGCCACTTGGGAGCCATCTGGAATTTCGTTTTCTGACAATAAGATTAGAACGACTTAATTGATTCATTCTAAAATTTGGTGTATGTATATCATGCCACAATATGTTGCTTTGTTTCGCATTCCATCCACATATGCCCACAGGTGACGCCACAACAAAAAACAACAGAACGACTGTATGGAGTCTTTCCTATTTAAGTATATCGATATCTTGCAACAAGGTTTTGCATGGTATTCCGTTTCGGCCACATACACCCATGGGTGGCGCCACCTAGAGGCCAAACTTAAAAAAAACCATTTCGGACAGTAAAATAAGAACGACTTAACGGATTCTTTCTAAATATGACGTGTGAATATCATATCACAAAATATCGCTTGGGGTCATATTTCATGCCCATATGCCCATAATTGGCACTACGCGAGAGCAACTTAAAATTTCGTTTCCACGACTAAGAAATAGACCGACTGTATGGATTTCCCCCAAATCTGGTATTTCTATATCTTTTCACAAAATATTGCTTTTTA
The DNA here is from genome assembly GCA_036873755.1 of Hanleya hanleyi. Taxonomy (NCBI): domain Eukaryota; kingdom Metazoa; phylum Mollusca; class Polyplacophora; order Lepidopleurida; family Hanleyidae; genus Hanleya; species Hanleya hanleyi. The sequence continues at coordinate 10,564 of JAVTVY010040756.1, read as the reverse complement.
TTTCGTTCCGTCCACAAACTCCCATTGGTGAAGCCACCTGAAGGCCAAACTTAGAAATTCCGTTTTCGGACAATAAAATAAGAACGACCTAACGGATTCTTTTCAACTTTGGTATGCGGATATCATGCCACAAGATTTCGTTTGTGATCGCTTTACCTACACATACATAAATAGGTGGCGCCACTTGGAGGTCAAACTAGAATTTTTATTTCCAGAAAAAAAATTGTGGCTGGCGTAATACCTTTTCATATTTGGTATATGAATTTCATGGCGCAAGAAGTTGCTAGAGATCGCTTTCTGTCCGCTTATGTCCAAAGGTGGGGCCAACTGGATATATTTCCGGAAAATAATATTACAACGACTGAACAGATTCATTCCAAATTTGGTGTGGGAATGTCTTGCCACAAGGGGACACTTGAAATTGCATTCCGTTAACACACGCAAATGGTGGCGCCATCTGGAGATCATGTTGGATTTCGTCTCCGAAATATTAAATTAGAGCTTAAAGGCGAACCCAAATGGAATAGTAAACCTACTGAAGGAGAGATAATTTGCTGCCATAGATTTTCTGAATATTGTAGAATTTATTGATAAAAATATTCCTACTGGTTGCTGATTGTACGTTAAAGAATTTTGGGTCTAGTACAGAAACTGCAAATGAGCTTTGATGATGTCACGCATTGAACTGGAGATAATTATATAGAAAAAATGATATGTTTTCATTCTAGGATATATATGGTTCTGATATTTTTGCATTCTACTAAAATTTTGTTTGAATTTCATTAACATGGTGTACAGATTATTGAATATCACTTTTGTCACTTGGTTACTAATAGTTTCAGAAATATGGTTACATTAGCAACCGGTAACCAAGCGCTGTATTTCAGAAATTTGAATAGTTAAATGGATTTTTTTATGAATATGAATCACAAAGATATTTGTTACTACATATACAGAACTTAAGATTTCATAACCTGTAAAGTTTAACAATAAAACTCATAGTAACTTGTTGCTATAGTAACCGTTTTCCAAAAATAAAGGAATCTTTTTTCAAAACAAATCATTGTTTGCATTTGGCTATAAATAATCAATATTTTAACTTTGAATGGGATTAGACGTCCGGTTCTGTTAATATACCAGTATAAATGTAGCTCATTATCCCGAGTTCACTTGGTGATATCACAAAATCAGATTAGTAGGTACATTCATCTCATACAAGTCATCATAGAACGCTTCGGTTTCCCTTTTCTATGCCACTTGTTGTTTCATTTATATAGGCCATAGGTGGCGCCAAATGGCGGCCACCTGAAAGTTCGCTTTCGGACAATGAAGTTAGAACAACTTAAAGAAGTCTTTCCAAATTTGGTGTGTGGATATCATGCTGCAAAGATGTTGTTTGTGGTCGCAGTCTGTGCCAGCTCAAAACTCGTTTCTACGACAAAAATATAGAACGATTTTATGGATTCTTTCGACCTGGCGCGGTTTAGTGAAATTTTGGCGATGAGGTTTTGATTGCCAAAATGGAATATTACTTACGAATGAACTTTTCAGTTTGCTTAACGTATATTATCTTGTTTTATGGTCCGAGTATTTTCCAGACACAGGATATTATAGTTTTTGGAAAACAGCATCATAAAGTAGTGTATTTCTGAAAAATGGTCTGTTTCGAAGTGGAAAAAACACGTTTTCTCTCTGAAAACATATGAAGCCAGTCCTGAACCAAAATCTTTTGGGGCAACAACTAACTACTGACATGGTCAAGATCTCGGGGTCAAGTTTATCTTGTTTGGCTTCATAGGTTTACCGAGAGAAAAATGCGCTCTTTTCACCTCGAAATAGACGATTCCCTTTGCCCTATATCAAAAGGTAGATATATATCATTGAAACTGATAAAAACTGGATAAAGTATTCTTTATATATACAAGGCTACTTGTATATTATGTTATATTATGTTCTGGGATATTATGTTACTTCCAATTCGATGACATCACTATGGATTTCATCCCATTCAATTTCTACAGACCCTAATTAATTTTGAATATACATAGTATGATAGAGTTATATGGGCAAGTAATACTATTAACTCTACCTTGGTAGAAATTCATTGAATCTACAAGGAAGATAACTCTACTCTGTTTATATCATAAACATATATACAATAAGTAAAATAAGTTCCTGGAACTATAACCAAAGATAAGTAACTATATCAAAGAGACAGAGTTATTATGGAGTACCCCACTGATTGTCTTTTGTCGTAACATACACGAATAAGATAGCCTCAACACTATATATCTAAGCTACGCACACGCGATGTAGTTTTAAAAATTCAAAATATCGTTACCTACTCTTTTACTTACCCCTCAATTGCGTCGATGTAAATAGACTGCTCTATATACACATCTGCACTGGGGTAGGGAATGACATGAGATGGTTATTCTAAATCATTCATTCTGTAGATTAAACAGTTAAGTGATCAAACAGTGTCGATGATTCTTTACAAATACTAACGTAATAAAACCTGGTGGTCCAATACTTGATTCTGATTGGTCAAGTATTTGAACCTGAACGTGGCTACAGGACAACCTGAAATTTTGTTTCCACAAAGTGTAAATTGGAATGACTTGATAAATCCTTGGGTACGTGTATGTGGATACCTTGCCACAATATATTGCCTGGATTTTTTATCTTCATGTATAAATGAGATCATGCCGTCTCGATCTTATCTGATCCACTTTGTCTAGTTTGATCAAAGTTACTCCGATTTGATAGTATGAACATCATGACGTCTTACCGGTATCATTGGAACCGCCAGAATCTCACTCGTGCAAGAAACTAGAAAATGTTTAAGATTCTTATCAGATGCCTGCTTGGATTTGGTGTCAATAGTGATTATTACTATTATTCCTTATTTTAAGGACGTTAATCTGGATAACGAAAGTTGGATGTGGTACTTATTGTAAAAAACGATTATTAATTTTAATTATTTATAATAATTCTTGGCGAACTTCGGCTCTTCACCGAACTTCACCGTACAACTGAAACCACGGCATTAAATCTTGAGAATACGGGTGCTATTCTCAGAACAGACAAATTTGGAGAGATTTCTGGTATGTCTCAATGGAAACCTTTGCCCAACGAAATATGCGGCGGCAAACAATTGAGGAATTCGAAACCATATTTGATATGGGGAATCGAGTACACATAGTGTTTATCCTTAAACAGTAAAGATGGGGTCGGGGAATATTTACATATATGCTGTTACAGGGAAAAGTGTTGCGCAACATTTCCCTGTAGTCCAAGTCATTATCTTTATAGACCAAAAGGCTCTGATGGTCAAATATGTGAACTGGCTCCGGTGATGGCAGAGCTGTTTATAAAATGCATTGGAAGTTTATTAGACGGAAACATTTGACGCCAATCAACAAGAGATGTATACGCAAGTTTGCCTCAAAACTTTCAGTTGGAAATATAGGTTACTATTAAAGTACAGGATTTAAGAACAATACATTTCTCTCTTTTTTTTCAATCGTTTAACCCTACCTGGCTTCCGCTTTTTTGCTACCATCTCCGGAACGACAAAAAATGAGAGCTGACACTCTGTGACTTTGTAGATTATTATGCTGGGTTCATTTTGAGCCTATTCGCATGAACCCTCGAGCAGGGTGAATTAAGCGCAACATATGAAGAAGTCATATGATCCCTCAAGCCAATATTCTGACTGTATAGAACACAATCACAAGAACCAATACTGATCCCTGGGATGATTTGTATCTCAGTCATTCATTTATTTTATCTCTACACGTGGACATCTTAAATGACACGGTCATACGGTCCCCAGCATCGGCTTGAGTGATATTAGATAAAAATATCCAAGAGCAATGATGTAATAGTTCTATCAAATCATATGATGGAAAGTGATGAAGTATGTGCCCGTCAGATAGAAGAAACGTCCCAAAAGGGGAAAATATTAGTATAATAATAATATTAGTATAATAATAATATTAGTATAATAAGTTCTTATTCAGAACACAGGTCTGTGAGCCCCGACTGACGCCGAGTCCACAGAGTTGGCTATAAAATACGTTCTCGTTGTCGTCGATATTCAGGTTTACGGATAGGAATAGGTGTTTTCACTTCAAAAGCAGCAATTTTACACAAATACACTATTTCCCGCTCTGCAGTTCAAGAATCATAACACAGAATGCCTTATAATTTTTCTGTAATTTAGGCCGATGGAAAATTTTCTTTCATGCGAAATATTTCCTTTTTTTGGCAATTCAACCATAAAATTGTCCACGGAATTCAAGCAATTTATTCCCACAGGTCGGACTGATCAGGTCAGAACAGAACAATTTCTTGAGAATGCAGATTTCTCTGAATGAAGGATTGTGAAGGTCATTCAAACAATTGAGACTGAATGATTCAAAGCTTGAAAGAATTAGAACGATTTGAACTGCATGCAATGATTAGAATTTTGAGCATAGCATCGTGCTGCAAAGTCAGGAAAATGGTGATTGCTATCACCAAAAACGGCGATGATAGCATCATCAATAAATGGAGATCAGTTAGAACCATTACAGTACTCCATCCTCACCATTATATGGTGATGACCATCGCCATTTATTGGCGATGTCCCGAAATCTACGATCATTGCTAGTAGCAATTTATTGGTGATGACATCGCCAATAAATGGCGATAAACTGACCTTTTCGTCATTTATCCTCACCAATAAATGGCGACGACAGGAAATGGCGACGACAGGGCCTTGTCGCCGATAAATGGCGATGGGCCATCACCATTTTTCTCACTGTGTCTTAATGAAGAGCATTGATGGTTCGGTCTGTCTGGTCCAGTGAGTTTTGATCAGATATCAAATTTGTTCACCATTATTCATTATAAATACGGTATGCATTTGATTGCTGATCGTCCCACACGAACAAGTACAGATCAGACATTCAACAAGCAGTCCATTTTCCTCTGCTGTAGTCAAAAGAGGGAATCGGTGGCCAGTTTCCGATGGCCCCGGCCAAAACAACACAATTTTGTAAAACTGCCAAGTGTGTGCTCATAAAAATTAATCTTCAATTGTATCCTGTCGTCAGTGTCGGATATTCATCACGAAATTTGACAAAACTGAAATAATATATGGCAAGGAATACACGACTACGTACACTTGCTCATATTTAGTTATCCCAAAGGAATCGGGACAAAGAAAGGCAAATATGCATTATATCTGTTTATTCAGCTGCAAACAATGTTTCCTTTCCTCATAAACTGGACACTACTTCAGTATAAACTTGTACGTGAAATAATGTCAATATAAATACAATATAACAGTATTTTCGTTATTTTGGGATTACACTATCTTAGAATAGCACAAATTCTAGTGCTGAAAATTTGGTCGAGTCCCGTGAGGGATTCGAACCAGCGACCCCAGAGTCAGGCACCTAATCGCCAGCACTGTATATCGGCGATCTAAACGACTCGGCCAACGGGCCTCCCACAAAATAGGAGGTAGCAGACCGGTAGTCTTGAAAGCGAACATACATTACCCCTCTGATGATCGTAATGACACAGCTCCCACAGCTGAATAAATATATTTTTATCATTTAGAAAGTGATCGTATAACACTATTTTCGTTATTTTGGTATTACACTATCTTAGAATAGCACAACTTCTAGTGCTGAAAATTTGGTCGAGTCCCGTGCGGGATTCGAACCAGCCACCCCAGAGTCAGGCACCTAATCGCCAGCAATGTATGTCGGCGAACTAAACCACTATTCAGCTGTGGGAGCTGTGTCATTACGATCATCAGAGAAGTACTGTATGTTCGCTTTCAAGACTACCGGTCTGCTACTTCCTATTTTGTGGGAGGCCCGTTGGCCGAACGGTTTAGATCGCCGATATACACTGCTGGCGATTAGGTGCCTGACCCTGGGGTCGCTGGTTCGAATCCTGCACGGGACTCGACAAATTTTCAGCACTAGAATTTGTGCTATTCTAAGATAGTGTAATCCCAAAATAATGAAAATACTATTATACGATCACTTTCTAAATGATATAAATACAATATATCCCAGTTAACATAAAGAGTTCGTTTACCGGAAGTCACCCAATATATCCCACCAAATCGACATTTATACACAAATGAGCATTCATATCAATTGAGAATGAATAATGAACTAAATGTATCTCTCAAACCTCTCATCAACAGCTATAAGTTCATTTATCTGATGGGAAGATTCAAATTTACAATTGATTTTCAGCCTACTTTAGATTTGAGGTTTCCTCCTGTCCTTTAACATGCGATTTTGGCAAATGATCTCTATTGCTAGAAATCGGTGAAGGACCCATTTTTTCAGTAATTTCAATCAGTAATACATGCGGTAAAATATAAGCAAAGAAATTGAATGGTCCTCATGTTAATTTCTCATGTTGAGTGAACATATTTGATTGAACACTAAAACCCCTTTGAAATCAATGTTATATTCTCTCATTAATACGAAAATAATTAATGTAAAAACATGGTCAAAATATATGATGTTTTGGATATGCTCTTTTTTCAAGAAATAATGTAAGACTGTTATTTAATAATGTAAGACTGTTATTTAATAATGTAAGACTGTTATTTAAGGATGTAAGACTGTTATTTAATAATGTAAGACTGTTATTTAATAATGTAAGACTGTTATTTAATAATGTAAGACTGTTATTTAATAATGTAAGACTGTTATTTAATAATGTAAGACTGTTATTTAATAATGTAAGACTGTTATTTAATAATGTAAGACTGTTATTTAAGGATGTAAGACTGTTATTTAATAATGTAAGACTGTTATTTAAGGCGATTTTCGATCAACTTTACTGCAAGTGAAAGGTAACGAATTCCCTTAACATCCGATATCAACGTCATTGAATCTTTCATAACTATCAGAAGTAGAATTTCCAGTATTACGAATGGTCAGTATGGTTACGACAGAAAGGATCATCATGTTGTTCAGGCGCTAGTCTGAAAATAATAATCAATACAGTCTTGCTATTCCAATGAGCTTAAGTTTGGTGCATTGTATATGAGCAAATCATAAATATTGTCTTATGTATATAATTTCTTTTCAAATAAGATAACTGAATTTACTGAAGATGATGTTAGAAACTGTATTCTAATTTAGTATATGTCTTTACAAATGAAGATGAATTTTATGTTTGTTCTCTTAGTAAATCCACTATTCTTGTATCACTCTTCGTGATATTTTCCTCTTCGTCATAATAACAATGTAATTAAATACAATTGATTTGAAAATAACATTAACATATGTTTTTGTGTAAAGATGACAAGATACTGAATGTGGGGCATTTCTGGGGACGGTTGACCTGTGTTTATTTCCGTGCTTCCCTTGGTTTTGTTGACAGACCAAGGTATGTGACCGGACAAACAAAGCCAACCATGGTACCAGCGTGCCCATCACCCGGACAGTGTACATAGAGCGTGCACAACTGACCAGTGCTCGGCTACGACACTCTCACAAGCATTGCTGTGGTCAGAAACTCATCCACGCCACACAGGGTCGTCCAGAGCCGCCTCTATTACGTCTTCCATATTGTCCTGACCAGCCAGGTATGTCGTCGGAGGAATTCCGCAGACATCTTGGACCGCGCTCCAAACTCGACGTGGTAGGCCGAGGTGTCCCTGTGGGCGTCCCTGTGGCAGCTGAGAAAGAAGACAAATGGTATTTCACTGTGAGCGTTAAATTTATGAGAGACTTGTGAAACAGTGAAATGGAAAAATATCTAAATAGCAATAAGACAATGGCTTTTGGATTGACATTTGTCTGCTTAAAATAACAACCAATATTTCGACCCTTTGGCCGTATAACTCTTTATGGCGAAAGACCAATTTTCTCGAAACAGCAATCAGCGCATCAGATATATCACTTTGAGAACAAAAAATCAAATTATTGACAAAAACAGCTGTAATGGGATTTTACAATTCGATTTATTATTTAGTACAGTTGGAATACCATACGGAAGATGTTGGATAGATAGTCGTACTTGTCACGAGAGCTGCATGTATTTTTAGCTGTCAGTGTTATGAAAGCATGGGACAGAATCTTGTCGAGGTTCTACCACTCTTGTTTGTGTTTTAGCACTCCTGTTAGTGTTATAGCACCTATGTTGGTGTTTTAGCACTCCTGTTAGCGTTATAGCACCTATGTTTGTGTGTTAGCACTCCTGTTAGCGTTATAGCACCTATGTTGGTGTTTCAGCACTCCTGCTGGTTTCTTTGCACTCTTATCAATAGTTTAGCAATCTCGTTGGTGTTTTAGCCGTTTGTGGTCCCTCAACACACCAAAGTTATCCAGTTTTTCCATGATTACTAAAACAATGTGCACACAGCATGGTACCATGGTGGCGACTATACGTCTTATCCGTAAACGTACCAGAGCGGACATACCACCATTTCTTGGTCGGTTATCGTACCGCTATGGTTATTCATTACACACCGTGTTTGTACACGTGTTTGCAACTTCGAAGAACTTGGGTACACGAATTATTTGGACTAAGGATATGTACATGCACAGCGTTTCAGTAAGGAATGGTGCAACTGTAATTGGAAGTGTTGGAAGAAGGTAAAGTGTGACATGAACTGGTTGGAGGAGATATTTTTATTGGTCGAAGTATACGAGAGTTAATCGGCAGGTGGGGATGACGGAGATGTCGGGTTGGCGATATTAATATTCCAGTTATATGTCGGAAAGGATAATATGACATGAAACTAAATCACGTCCCGAAACTGCTGCGTCAAATTCCGGTTCTTCAAAGGTGGTCATTATAACTAAATTTCGGGATGACAGATTTCTACAGTCTATTTGGGTGTACTGTCTAAAAGAAGTATGAGTGTAAATTCATCCCGCAGAGTTCCGTTAACTTGAGTGGGAGGAATTTCCACTCTTACTTGAGTGGAATTTCACTCAAGTTGTATTAGAGAGTCTAATTCGCAATAAATTGTTAAAACAAGTCTCTGTTACACAAATTCTTTTTTTTATTTTTTGAGGATGTTAGATGATTTTGTTTTGATTCCTAATATTTCCTGGAAAATATCAGAAATATAAACCTGACTATCAACGTCAGAATCGACATTCAGTAGTCGGCCATTTGTATCTAATACCGCTTATGCCGGTGCTAGGGGCCGTGTGGTCATATCATTCAAGTTGCCACATCAACAGGTACAATAAAAGCGTATCTGAGATACACATATCACGAATCGTTAGATTCTTGTTATGTGCTTTAGAATAGGTTAACCGGAAGACTATACTGTGAAGTCATGTGGCTCTGTCAGTATGTCAGCACCTCTTCCCACTTCCCTTATATGTGTTGTAATCGACTATTGAGAATTTCCTTAACATTCATGAGCATAACTAGGACCAAACTCTAAGCATGTATGCAATGAAAATACATATAAATACAATCCGTTACTTGCAAGAGAGAAGCGCTCAACAGTTTTCAATGATACCAGTAAGACATGATGGTATTCCTATCGTTCAATCCGTATCACTGAGCAGTATTCTCTCATACAAATGAATTCTAAGTTTGTATATTGTATCTCAGTGACACTTTCATTCCAAGTTTGTATATTGTATCTCAGTGACACTTTCATTCCAAGTTTGTATATTGTATCTCAGTGACACTTTCATTCTTACTGTTCAAATGAACTTTATGTAGATATTGTATTACATAAAGTTCATACAGCTCCCAGCCCTGCTATCATTGAGCGATATCTATCGCCGAATTGAGAAACGTTTGAGTCCAGGTGATTGGTGGTACGGCCTTGTCAACCCAGTTTCTGCAAAACAATGTTGACGTTAGTTGAAATCGTCTCGGGATCTGGCAAATTCTAGAAGGTGAGATATGTATAAAATCATTTTAAACTTTTTGTACAGGGATTAATATAGTAATAGCTATATGGAAACAATTTTCGAAATTCTTTTCAAGAAAACAGCTGATTTTTAATAATAAATGTTACTTGTAATATATGGGTCCTCTTCGTGAAAGTTTACATGGGATATCTTGACCGCCTGTATCTTTCAAGCAACTTTCGGTTATGTTAATTTAGGTGGTATTAATATTAATGAAACAGGTCTTTGGATTATGGACGTTTGGAAACTCTTAATGGTCGACGACTGCCCAATGAATGACGGATCGTACGCATTTATTAAACGTAAAGGTTATAGTGACTTTACTTTGTATGAGATGATGACAGGGCATGGATTTATGGAGGGTGGGACGTGGCTTCCATCAACTGATCAGGAATGCTGGCTGTTGAGAATTTATTTCTCCATTTTTTTCTGAACAATATTGCATTGCCCCTCACGTCATTTTGGCAATATCATAATAGCTCGTATCAACTATAACAAATATCAGAATTCGAAGCAACTTGTTGGTATGAGGTGAGTGAACTAACGATCGAATGTTGCACACGAACCCAATGTTGAAGAGAAAGGTTAGCTTATGGTAATAGTAAGGATCCCGAGTTTGATTCCCGCTGACGGTTATTTTATTCTTTCTC